>JAOTRH010008817.1:17073-45822 GCA_034768845.1 Heliamphora exappendiculata
GTTGTTCATCAACCCGATCAATATATGTTCTTGGGAGAGTCTTATGATAGGATTCCAAGTGAACTTGATACTGAAACCTGTAACTACAATAAAGCACTCTGAGATAAAGATGCAAAACTTTGGCAAAGAGCTATAATTTCTGAAGTGAAGTATATGTACTCTAATCAAATTTAGGATCTTATAGAACCACCCGAAAGAATAAAACCCATCGGATGGAAATAGATCTATAAAAGAAAGAAAAGAGTAGACGGGAAGGTGAAAACCTCAAGGCCAAGCTTGTTGTAAAAAGGTTCACTTAAAAAGAATGAATCAACAATGAGAAAACTTTTTCGCCGGTAACCATGCTTAAGTCTATCTGAATTTTCTTATACATTATAGCTCATTTTGATTATGAAATCTAGCAAATAGATGTCAAAACTGCATTTCTTAATTGAAGTCTTAACGAGTGCATCTATATGATGCAATCAGACGATTTTATAGAAAAAGGCAAAGAGCGCATGTTATGCAAGCTTAAGAAATCTATTTATGAACTTAAGAAATCATCTAAGTCTTGGAACACTTGTTTTGATCAAGCTATTAAGTTCTATGATTTTGATTAAATTCCTTACCAGTCTTGTGCGTATAAGAAACGTGATGGAAACATGGTAGTATTTCTAGTATTTTACATAGATGATATCTTACTCATCCAAAACGATATGGGGGTGTTATCTTTTGTGAAAATATGGTTATGTGGCCAATTCAATATGAAAGACGTTGAAGAAGCAAATCACATCCTTAAGATTGAGATTTTAAGAGATCACAAACAAATGATGTTGGATTTATCATATGCTAATTATATCAATATAGTTCTTACTCGTTTTGTCATGTAGGATTTTAAGAAAGGGTTCCTCCCTTTCAGATATAGAAGTACTTTATCTAAGTATCAATGTCCTATGATAGATGTTGAGATAGAGAAGATGAAGGCAATTATTTATTTATTGGCAACAAGAAGCCTCATGTATGCTATCTTCTGTATTAAACCCGATATTAATCTAATCCAGGACAAGAGCAATGGATAACGGTGAAATATATTCTCAAGTACTTGAAAAGGAATGGAGATTATATATTGGTTTACCAGGCGGATAGTTTAATACCCTTGGGGTATACCGACTTGAATTTTTAATCAGATAAAAATTTTAAAAAGTCTACCTCAAGATATGTGTTTATCTTACGTGGTGAAGCCATTAGTTGGAGGAGTATCAAATAGTTATGTATTATTGATTCCATCATGGTGACTGAATATGTGGTAGCCTCTAAGGTAGCTAAGAAGGCCGTTTGGCTCAAGAACATGTTTGATCTAGATGTGATACTTTTAGTACAATTGACTATTACACTTTACTGTGACAATATCAGTGCAGTTAGTAACTCGAAAAAACTAAGAACCCACAAGAAATGAAAGCACATCGAGCGTAAATATCATTTGATAGAGACATTGCGCAGAGATGTGATGTCACTGTGACCAAGATTGCGTTGGTAAACCTGGCAGACCTTTTTACGAAGAGCTTACTAGTCAGGACTTTTATAGTCACGTAGAGGGGATGAGAGTTTGATGAATGGTAGCATGATTTTGAATATAAATAAGAAAGTATTAGGTCATATACTAAAATTCATGGTAATGAATTTTTGGTATTGATTTTATTTATTAATAAAATCTATTTTTTCATTTTAATGAGAATTTGATTGAGTAATATTTGTATTATATTATTTATTTAATATTGTGCATATATATTTTTATTCTGCATAGTAGTTAATATGGTGTGTGGAGTTTGGTTTACATACAAAATATTATATTAACGATTCTTGTAGGATATAAGTGTTTGATTCAGAGTCTTAGATGGAGCTGGGCGCACCATCGGTAGGGTTGTAATACAATGTTTTAGTAGATATGTTTTGATTACGAGGAACATTATAATTTTGACTCACGGTGCTAGTACACTGTGTGTGTATTGAATAGGATCGCGTTGGGATAATTATTCTTATACTAACTATACAAAACCCTATGATTATTATGAATACTTATGCTCTTAATCCCGAAATAATTATTAGACATGCATATTTAATGTTCGTTATTTTAATTCATAAAATAGTGAGATCATTTACGGGTAAATAAACTTGGTGAGTTGGATAACAGCATTATATATATGGTGGGTATTAATTATTGACGTTGACGGAATACACGTCCCGAATAAGGATTGATTATACTCTCTTAAGTAAGTTTATAAGTTTTGATTAAGTCAAACCCTACATGTGAATTTTATAATTCGACATATTAAATAATTTAAGCAGAAGGTCTTAAAAAATTTGTTCAAGAGATCGATTAAATATAATTGTCAGTAATTTAATTTAATAGATGAATATTTGTAATCGTAACATGGGGAGATAAATAAGCATTTAATAGCAAGGAGCTCAAAATTAATTTTTTGAGAATAAGATTAGGAGTGCAATTATGATTCTTTAATGGTATGAATTGTAATTTATATTTTTAAGAAATTAAATTTTGGTTGAATTGATATTTCTTAATTACATTAGAAGCCCGAGTCTTATTAACTTCTTATATCCCTGTTGTAACTATATACACCATTATAATCCATTGGCGCTAGTTGATTAATTATTATGGTTTTTACACACTTGTAAAAATTTAGAGAATAACAGGGTAGCCATAGCTAGGATTTGGAGTGCGAATGATGAAAGCTCACACTTAATTCATGTTTTGGTGTTTGAGAATACGATATAAGATTTAAGTTGAATACAAGATCTTCGTTTTGCATGCAAATTTGAAGGATCGTTATTCAAGTGTTGAAATGAAATCAAATTAGAGGAATCTCATATGTATAATCTATATTCTGCCTTATTAGTTGTACCGGGTTTTAGTTTTTATTGTCTGAGGCTAGAGTTTTTATCTGTTTGGATGCCCATTCGGATGATCTTGCACAAATCAGTTTTTTATGTTGTTATGTTTTCTGTGCTATTGTTGATTCAATCATATGCTCCATCATTGTTTTTTGGAATTTTGGTTCTTTCAGTTATATCCCCTATTCGAACCAAGCCATGCTTTACTTATATTCAGTTTCTTGTCTAAGTACTACACTCCATTGTACTTCAAGATTGCCTTAGTTGCATCCCTAGGATCCTAGAATCTTATAAACCCAAGCCTCAAATTAGTACGTTGGCTCCTCTTCCTCGGGTTGAAGGCATTTGCCACTTGCACACATTGTTTTAAAATATTTCGAAGCCAGACATTGTATAGTTGATTTGAAATGTTATTTAAAAAGATTGTGACTACATTCCGTAGATATCTCTAATCTTCATACTCATTTTCTTTCATAACTAGCAGTGAAGAGAGTACTATAGAGGGCTCAAGGTGTTTACCGATTATGCAATAGATTATCTGAATCTCTAAATCAATCAATTCAATAAGAAGATTTCAAGTCAAACGGTTCAATAAAATATTCAATCAGTCAATCCAATAAAGAAACCCCAAATTCCTAAAATCAATCGATTTAGCAAATACAAAATCAAATCCAAAATCAAACCTTGAGCTATCGTTGGGAATGCTGAAGTTGAAAGCAACAGATGAAGATGATTCACCTTGAGTTGTTGGTATTGAAATCTCCTTGAGCTATCGTTGGAAATGCTAAAGTTGAAAGTAACAGATAAAGGTGATCAACGTTGAGTTGTTGGTATTGAAATTTTCTTAATTTTTAGAAAATGATAACGACCACCCAATAGGCGATAGATAATATTAAGTTTTTATTGGTACGAGTTTAGTTTTGATCGATAAAAATAATTTATTATTTTAACAAAACATCAATCACATGATCAAAATTGCTATAATTAAAAATAAATAAAAAATTCTCAATAATTAAATACTAAAATATTAGGGATCAAAGTCTATTTATTTACTGTTCTGTTTCAATTTGATTGAGTGAGAAAAAAATTATTTAATCCAGGCTTCTACATTACTCATATGCAATTTGCACCATATATTTGTACGAGTCCCACATAAAAAAATAATTAGATCTATATAAATGTGTAATCCAAACTATATTAGAGCAATGCGGATGCTTGCATTGAATAATAATTTAGAGAGAAGGAGAAGTTGAAAAGTGGGCAGCTTCAATTGCTAAACATGGTATAAAAACAAAGCAAGACAGAGGAGGTAAGTACCATGAAAAAGACCTTTGAGAAAGCTGGCATGACATATGTCATGGGAGATTGACAACATTTGTAAGGTTGAAATCCCAAGATATATAAGGATGTATATGGACTGATTAGGGCTAAGCCCCTGCTTTAAAACACCTCGTTATTAGTAACGAATGCGAACTTATTTGCCAAGGTTTGGTTTGAAAAAATATCTTTTGGGGAGCTTTTTATTGTTTTTTTTTTTGGATTTTTTAGCCTTTTTTTTGAATTTTTTGTGATAAGAATAATATAAAGAGTATGTCCATTCAACAAAGTTGAATTTTCTTACTAAACACACTCACAAAAAACATATTAGGTGGTTTTTTTCTTCATATTTGATTTATTTTTTTTATTTTAGGGTTAACTTTGTTATACTTTTTTACGGATTAATCTAAAAGACATGTTTATTTAGACTAATACTGAAAAGATTTCACTAAAATTAAAAAATATTATATAAAAAATTAGATCAAATGCATTAGTCTTATAAAAAAATCAACTCACTCTTCTAGAATTTTATGATATTTTTTATTTGTAATTATTCTATTTACATATATCAACAAAAGATCTCTACTTATTTTGTATGTGATGAATCATTGTTTCACAATATCTATTCCAACCTTTACCAGTTTGGTTTGTGTTAGGATATTTTGACAGTTTATTTTATGTTTTCGGAAAATTTGCTACAAAATATTATATTTTATTCTGTGATATTTTTAATACTTAATTTTTTGGAAGTTAAGTTTTTATAGGTTGAAGCAATCAACAAGAAGTGCAGCAAAATAGTTAAAAACGATGCAAAAATTGTAAAAAGCTACGAGCTACTTTAGACCGCTCGATTGGTCCGTAAGCGAAACTGTTTTATAACAGCTAGGGTTTTGCGATTTTTGTGCTTTTTTAGAAGGCTGCTAGGGTTTTGAGGGTGTGCCTATATAAAGGGTCATTAGGGCTTTATATGGTAAGCTCTTTTGATCATAACTCTCCCTAGCTGCCAAGAGCAAAAAATTCTAAGAAATTTTTCTTATTCAACTCACTTGACGACAAGATATATTCAAGAGTTTTTAAAAAATATCGTCAAACAACCTAACCTTCAACGTTCTAATCAAGTTCGTGGAGTCTTTTGAGTGGATTATCAAGAGTTTAAAATTCGATGGTGGCTTCCGTCGATGGTCGAGTGCAATTTGGTGTACATAGATTCGGTAAGATAGGCTTACTACCGTAAATTGTGGATTCAACAAGATTTGTAATATTTTTTGTAACCAAAACTCGTCTTTAGTGCTTGATTTTTCTAGACCTAGTATGGTCTCGTAGTTTTTACCCTATTTGAAATTATTCATGTAAAAATTATCGTGTCACGTGTGATTATTTATTTTCTGTTTGTGTAGTTATATTTTATTGCGTAGTTTGATTTGAGATATCTATTAGTGCAAATCAATCTTTACAAATTTTGGTTTCCAATGTGTTCATTTTTCATTATTTCGGGCATTGTTTGACCTTTTTAAAAACAAATTGTATGGGTCTAAAAAATGCATACTCACAAAATAAGGAAGAAGAGAGGCAAACGAGAAGAAGACGACAAAACCCCTGAGTGCTCATCATATTGCCGAATTCTCCCAAAACAAGTCTCTCGGCTGGTGACCAACGGGAGGCGTTTTGATGCCCATGTTAGATGGTCTTGAGAGAAAAAATACATAATCAGAGAGAGCATTTTCATCATATAATGGGAATATAGTGTGTTAGGTTGGGTTAGAGTGTTGGATTGGGTTTCGTCAAGAGTTGATTTTTTCCCGTACAATAAGCCCCCAGCTTACTCGTGCTCTTTTCAAGAGGAAGAGGAAGCTCCATGTGCCTTAGGCTTGTATCACGGGGCTCATTTAATTGTGTAACTTTCATGCTAAGCTGAGTTTGGGCTTTGTTCCTAGTCAAGCTAGGGCTTCATTAATGCTGCTAAGGATTTTAGTACCTAGCTGAGCTAGGGTTTTATTGTGCCTAGGCGAGCTAAGATTTTTAGTACCTAGCTGAACTAGGGTTTTTATTCTAACTAGGCGGGTTAGGGCTTTTGATACCTAGCCGAGCTAAGGTTTTATTGTGCCTAGTTGGGCTAAGGCTTTTATTGTGCCTAGTCGGATTAGGGCTTTTAGTACCTAACTGAGCTAGGGTTTTATTATGCCTAGGTGGGCTAGGGCTTTTATTGTACCTATGTTAGCTAGGGCTTCTAGTATCTAGCCAAGCTAGGGTTTTATTGTACCTATGCGGGTCAGGGCTTTTAGTACCTAGGCGAGTTAGGATTTTTAGTACCTAGCCGAGGTAGAGCTTTTAGTACGTAGCCGAGATAGGATTTTTGTAAACATTTCAATGCTAATGGTAGGTGCTTTCTTAGTTAATTGCTTACATCTCATTACTCTTTGTGGGTTGTTTTTTTTTTTTTTTTGATCGGTAGAAAAAAAAATATAGCCACCACTCAAACAAGAACAACTTTGGACTTAAACTCCAAGGGAATAAGGCTAAAGTTTAAACAAGACACAATTGATAAAAAAATCAACCCAAGGGAGGGGACACAAGAAAAAAAGAGACATAACAACCAACCTTACACCAGTACACAAAAAAAATACCACCAACTCCTAAAACCAACATACAGAAGCACAACACCTACACTAAACACCACCACCACTGGAACACATCAAAAACAAAACACCGACTCTAGAAAGCGGCACCCAAATCCAGCAGCAACAAGCACATAATATAATGACTCCTACAAACACACAACCAAGGAGAAGCCCAAAACTCAACAGAACTACCCTAACTGGACCATGACAAAACAGCCAATCCACCAAAACACACAGCAAAACTCCTTACTATCAAAACCCTTACAAACCACGATAATATCTTCATTTTTGTGAGCCCTAACCCTTCCTCATTCTCTCCACAGCCTCTTCCATGGCCATCATGGTTGACAAAATTTGCTCCTATTGACCACCAAAATTCAGGCCCAAAAGCTTACCTGTCTCTAAAACCAACTCTACTTCCCTCCTTATCACATTATTGCGGTTCAGAATGTCTTGGGTAGAAAGGGATGATTGTGATAATGAGAACTAGGGTTTATGCTTCTTTTTCCCTTTCTTGCGACTCTTCTGATTACCCCTATTTTCAAAATTTTTCAGGCTAAGCAAGCCTAATTCAACCAATGCATTTTTCTTCTTTTTCCGCCCTCATTTTAAAAAAAGCTAAAAACCTCCTTCACAAGCGTCCACAGGCTTTGAATTCAAGGTATCAACATCAAAAGTCGAATCCTAAGCTTGTCCTGACAAAGCTAAGCCCTCCTTCTCCCACCTTCACAAACCTTCAATGCCAAGATCTTCTAGGCATTGAGCCTCTGTATCCAAATCTTGCTCTGCTAGATTGTCTTCAATGGATGCGTAGGCCACACCAGGAATGGAAGATATGGGGCATACATCCTTGGACTTAGCAGCATCCACTGGTGGTTCTGAGTTCTCCATGAACACAGAGTTATCTTTAAAATCTGAGCCAGGCGTACCTTTTCTTTTGCTACTCTGATGTTGTTTCTTGAAACCCAACTCACCCCTGGTGAAAGGTATCTTGGCCACATGAATGTTATATAAAAACTTCCCTATCATAAGAGGACAAAGATCATCTATCCTTTTTGATGCCTCAGTGGAAATCAACACTTGACCTTGTTCCAAGATTTTTTTCGAAGATGTATTATAATCAACACGGAAAACATCTCCAAATCTTTTTCCAATCCTCTTGAAAGTGCTGCCATTCCACGCATTTAGAGGTACCCATTCGATACTTAGCCAGAATCTCCTCATCAAATTGGATTCCTTATAATTCCAATCCTATAGCACTTCAAACCATGATTTTAGCCAATCTTTTGCACCTTCATAATTGGTCTTTTTATCCTCAGTAGATAAAAATTGCAACAAGACCTTACAACCCCCCAATGGTTTCACGTAGATATCGAAGATGTGTTCCCTTCTCATAGTTTCCTTAATGTTATGCACCATCCTCCAATCTCTAGCTAAGCCAACTATGCAAGTCTTTAGCCATTCTTTCACCTCTACTACTGTGCCATACAATTTAATTGCACAATTTATACCAGACCATATCTGGTCACTATTTCTACCATACAACCCTACCTACATACGAGTTGCTACAAAAACCCACAAAGACGACGAGCCCAACCTCCACATCCTTCTGCAAATGAAAAAGAGGTTCAACATCACAACACATACACACTGCGATATCAAAGACCCACAAGTGGTGAATAGGTCTTTCCATCCAAACATACAAGTACCATATTTTGATGCTCACATAGCAAATTACATGGCAAAGGAAGGAAATTTCATTAAAAAGGAAGTCCTCAAGGTAGCCAGGCAAAGTCCAAAAAAGAATAGAGATGCCATCTGGACAGCCATCCTCAACAAATTCACGACCAAAGTTGACTTCTTATGTAGAGTACAATCTCAACAACCATTTATATGAGCCACCCAACTACGTAACTTGGAATACGTAGCCAATTAACAATGCCTAGAGCCACCGGCTGTCTACACACTGAAGTGGACATCTTTTCCTAATGTCCCACAGACCATTAGAGACTGGACTGACAAAAATATCCTATGCGTAAGTAGGAACTTACTCCACTTATACTTCAACGACCCACAACACATACAAAGTGTTCACCACATCCACCAAGAAACCATTGAATATATTCAAAATAGAATTATTCTAGAAACTCTGAACCCTGACTTGTTAACATTTTCAAGAACCAGAGATGAAGCCGGACCGCCCCTTAAGCCTAATCATTGAAGGACCGTCTTAATTTGGGAAGACTTCATGGGCAAGGAGTTTAGGATTACATAATTATTTATATAGTGCAGTGAATTTTTCTACCTATAATTCACACGCATTATATAATATTGTAGATGATTTATTCTTTAAATTTTTACCCTATAAAAAGGAACTCTTGAGAGCACAAAAAGACTATTGTTAATGAAAAATATCATAAAAAACCAGGTGTCTGGGCGATATTTCTTTTATTATTTTTTGTAACTCCGATATGTCATATCACAGGAATATTATTCTTGAATCACTCTTCAAAGAGTGGGCAGAATCCAATGTAATATTTGATTTTATTAATGAAAATTTCTATTAAACATTGTTAACTGTGAGTTGTTAAATGTGAAGATAAAATTCCTGAATATCTCATTTGCTTACAACGTTCCCCTTTTCACCTGTAATTATACTTTTGCATTCTTCACTATTTTTTACAATTAATCTTAACTTCTGAATATATTCAACTATATTTAAGAATACATGATAACAAAATCCCTTCTCTCAACTTCATATTTCATTATTCAATCTATTGATTGCATCTCATAATGAACATCATAATCTCAATCTTAAGACCTCAATAAAACCCTCCAAGATAGAACTTAAGGTTAATTATTTACCCTTTTTCTTAACTAATTCTTTAATTTATTAAATAAGGAATTGAGATGGGGAATCAATCCTGTTAAATCCTCCGGGCCATGAAACTCTGCGAAATATAAATAAATATGTTAATTATTTATATTTTATTTTATTTTTTATTATTAAGTTTATTAAATATCTATTGAAGGAGGGAATTAACCCTATTAAATAAATATGTTAATTTTTTTTATTATCAATTTATTTATAAATATGAATATTTGAACATATACAGACTGTCATTGACATTTACTCTGACCAACCCATTGGTGTCGGGAGCGCAGGATACAATAGTTCATATTTTATTAATGTTTTATTCCACCTTAATACTATTGTGACGTATCTCAACTTCAATGGATAAATCGTTATTAGGGACTTCAAGTTCTATTTGAGTAAAATCACTGGCTGATACACAATTCAAAACATCAATTTTAGATAGTATACCTCTATATAACCGAACATTAAATTAACACGAAGAGGGTTAATTTACCCTTGAGATTAAAAAACTAAACAATTTTATGATGATGAACACGATGAGGTGTTAATATTATCAGGCGACGAAAAATAAAATAATATATTAAGATGAAACTGAAACTAAATTTATTGCATTTATTTAATCATCTCTACATTAAGTTCTTTTTGTGGGACCCAAAAAATTCCATGTGGACTAACCACTACATCATTCACACCTACAGCCTCCATGGTTAACTGCACAATGCATTCTTCTTGGAGGATAACTACATCATAAGCTCCAAAGACTCCTCGACGTATTTCATCTCATATAACTGCCATGCAATCTTGATATGAGTCTGCGTAGTACCCTCCATTATCGGGGTTACTTTCTACAGTGCAGGTAATATCCTGTATTACGATATAGGGCAGTTCTCCTTTTAACACCACACGTTCACAGTCTCATCTATCCAACAGTCGGTGGAAGAATACTCCAAGCCCAGTGGCATCCATCCTCATTACCCATGTGTACATCCCACGTCTAGCATCTGAAATAATTTCTCCCAAGATTTTCTCCTTCCAAAAGAAGAAGTATTCATGTTCATCATCCACATAATGCTGGAAATATATATTTTTAATTTCACAACGGATATCAGTAAGTAAATTACAAAAAATGTCTCTAAATTGAAGATCCATTTTTATCTGACAATTCCTCTCAACTTCTATCTATTTATATTAATCAAGGACTCCTATTAACATTGGTGGGTACCGACACAATGTCGACCGAACAAAGTGTGTCATCCTTCTTGTGGAGCACCTTTTGAGAGACGAGTTCAAAGCTATCTTACTCTCGGTATATGATTTTTTTCCTTGCTAATTGATTGCTAAAACCCTTTATGAGATGTAGATGTGGCCTACTGAGCAAGAGCAAGAATACCCAAACAACTACAAAGAGAAACCAAACATAAAGAAACTGAACTAGATGAGGGGGCTAAACTGTCAACCATTATATGTCGAGATGTTGAGGTATTAATAAGATGGGCGGCCGAGTTGCTAAGATGCCGTAGCTACTAGAGAAATTAGCAACCAAACACAAATGAGCTTTCGAGGTGTCAAACACAGATGAACTTGGCAACCGAACATGGAAGAGTGACTGAGCTATCGATGTACCGAGGGACTGTAGGTGGGACTAAGAGTGGCGACGTTGACCTTCAAGGCACTCCATTTCTTGAGGTGTGCTATAGGCGAAGTCAGTGCCTCCGAACTCGTAGAGGTTTTCGAGCAACGAGGTAACTCCTAAATGATTGAGAATCGAGCATTCGTAGGTTGTTGCTTCTAAATTAATCTAGAAGATGAGCTATTGATCACCAAATGTCGACAATCAGGTTCGAAGACATCAACTACCATATGCGGTAAAGATGAGCAGTTGAGGAGCTGTTGGAAGTTAGACCATCGAGAGCCGAGAAGACGAGAATCTAACCAGATAGATGATTGGATGATCGAGCTACGGGGCCTGAACTACAGATCATTATATACTGACCACCAGGTTCGAAGATATCAACCACCATGTGCTAAGATGCCGAGTTGTTCTCCATACTCAAGCTTAGTTTTTAAGCTATACAACACAGGTTGTCTGCGCATTCTAGGAGGCACAATATCATCGAGAAGTTCTTCATCAGTACTAGGAGGAAACTGAGGTTTTGGCTTAGGCAATGGATGAGATCTTGTATTCTAAGGTCCACTATTGAGAAGTCGAGATGCCATCGACCATCAAGTTCCAGCCATCATGTGCCAACATGTCGAGATGTGTCGAGTTAGACCGCTTTGCAGTAAGAGATTTCTTAGCAATCATCAAACCCTTAAACCTATTTTCTTTATAGCCTTGGGATTTAGTACAAGTATAGGGAGTCACCGTGTCCAGTGTTAAGAGAGAATGAACATGGAAGTATTTCTTTGCTTGATAGTTCTCCATGGGGAAGAAAGAGAGAGGCGTATTTTTATCATGCTCCCAAGAGCTAGAATACTCTTCTATAGCCTTTTTGTAGATGTTTTCGAGAGATTCACATAGGACTATTCCGGGTGTAATCCATTAAAAAAATTCTAGAGAGAGAAATTAAGAGCCTAGCGGCATAGCCACTATAAAAGATCTAGAGAGACGAACTTTTGCCTTGTTTCTTGAAAAATACAGTGACTAAAAATTATATGTATAGGTTTCTAGGTTTCTTCCAATTAAACTGAGGGAGCTAGAGGACTATAATGCTAAGCTTTGAGACCAAAAAAGGATACTTTCTATCTCTAGCATGCTGAGGTAGCTATAATGCTACTTTCTCACTCAAGCATCAGGTGGAAGCTTTGAAATAAATGTAGGGAGAGACCACATACCTTGTTTAAAAAAATGGTACTAACAGCTTGATTCATTGCAGAGCAAAGAATGATTTGACGAGAGTTATCTTCCTTGTTAAATTATGTCATTCCCACGGACAACGCTCAATATGTGGGCTTAAAAAATAGATACCCACAAAATAAAAAAGAAGAGAGTCCAACAAGGAAGAAGATGATGAAGCCCTCAAGTGCTCCTATAGTTAGATTCCTACAAAACAAGCCTCCTGGTTGGTAGTCAGGGAGAGGCCCTCCAATATCCAAGTTAGATGGAGCTTAAGAGAAAAATATATATTCAGAGAGGGAGCATTCTCATTATATGATGGAAGGGTAGCGTGTCAAGTTGGGTTAGAGTGTTGGATTGGGTTTTATCAAGAGTTGGTTTTTCCCCCTACACAAATATATATGCTGAAAGGTTAGAAACACATTTGTTTAAACCAACAACTTTTAGTTAGTTTTGAATATTAACCAACATGTAGCATGTCGTCCTATACGCACTAGAATTCTAGATCTCTAGTTTTACTAATATATCAATCAACAATGTACAATATTGCCTGATACATAGTTGTATCACCGATATGTAAAAAAAATAATAACCTTTGCATTTTATAGTGAATTTAAATTATCAAATCCTAGAAAAAAAAATAAAGTTCAAAAACATTCCCACCATGTTATTTCAATTTTTGCACATTTTCATAAACAAACCAAAATATTTTGTTTCCTCAAAGACAATTTCATAAAGGTTATTAAGTCAATGCATGTCTCATGTACTACGATTTAGTATAAGCAAATTATATGTACGAGGAAGTAGATGTCTGTAAAGACCTAGTAGTTCATTCAACATGCTGCTTAATTCCATGTTAATTAAGCTACCAACACTAAGTAGATTAATTGAATTACGTACTTGGGTTTTCCATTGCATTAATGTGTATATATAAGTAACATAAGATAACATATGATAAAGATACAAATGATAAAGATACAAAATAAAGATATAAAATTTGAATTTGAGAATAGATTAGGTTGGATGATGATAGTTATCTAATATGCCCCCTCAAACCGAAGCGCCACAAGATGTGAAGGTCAGTTTGTCTCGAATAAATTGAAACTGGGAAGTGGGCAACCCCTTGGTCATGATATCGACAACCTAATCTTTATAAGAGAAGAAATGAACATTGAGATCTTTTTGGGAAACTTTGTCATAGACAAAATGGAAGTCAATCCTTGTGTTTTGTTTGTGTGTGAAGCACGAGATTGGAAGTGAGATATGTAGCACCGAAATTGTCACACCAAAGTGTCAAAGTAGAGGAAAGGGGAATGTGAAGTTCAAAGAGTAAGGATTGAGCCCAAGATACTTCGACAGCTGCATTGCCTAATGCTTTATACTTAGATTCAATAGAGGAGAGACCAACAATGCATGGCTTATGAGAACCCCAAGAAATAAGATGACTTTTGAGAAAAATTGTAAAATCACCTGTTGAACGACAATCGTCAAAATAGCTGGCCCATCAGCATTAAAAAAGCTTATAAAGTCAATGAGAGTTAGACAAAAGAAATAGGCCATAGTCAATGGTTTGCTTGAGACAATGCAAAATGCGTTTAACAGCACTCCAATGGGTGTTGATTGGAGAATGCATAAACTGACACATTTTGTAGACCGCAAAGGCAATGTTAGGACATGTAATGATAAGATATTGAAGGGCCCCAACAGCCTGCGATATTGAGTAGGGTTAGGAAGGGGTGTGCCACCATGCTTGGAGAGAGTCACAGTGGTGGAACATGGAGTAAGTATAAGTTTGCAGGTCCACATGGCAAACTTGGAAAGAAGAACAATAATGTACCAATGCTAAGAAAGGTGTAATCCATGAGAGGGGTGAGTAGCTTTAATACCCAATAAATAATGTAGTGGCAGAAGATCTTTCAATGCGAATTCCGAATGAAGGGTTAATATGATATTGGTAATGGACAGTGGTTGATTGTTAGTTATGAAAATATCATTAACGTAGACAAGAATGTACATCCGAGTATTAGCATGATGATGAGTGAACAAAGACACATCTGATTTTGAAGCACTAAACCCATGGAAAATGAGAAAGCTAGATAGTCTAGTAGACCATGCATGAGGTGCTTGTTTGAGACAGTACAAAGACTTCTGAAGTTTGTAGACATAATTTGGATGTTGAGGATCTACAAAGTTGGGCGGTTGAGACATATAAAAAGATTCAGAAAGATTGTCATTAAGGAAGACATTGTTGACGTCAAGTTGATGAACCTTCCATTCACTGGAGACAACAATAGATAGTACGATGTGAATAGTGGTGGGTTTCATAACAGGGTTGAAAGTCCAAAAATAGTCAATGTCAGCTTTTTGGTGAAATCCTTTAGCCACAAGGCGAGCCTTGTACTGGTTAAGGCTTCCCTCAACGTTGCGCTTGATCCGATAAATCCACTTATAACCAACCACATTATGGACAGAAGTAGTAAGGACTAGGATTCAAGTGTCATTATATAGTAAAATAGAGATTTCAGTACTCATCACTTGATGCTAGTTGGGATTTTTAAAGGCAATGGTAAAGTAAGAGGTTCAAAATCAGTGGGAATAGGCAAAGTAGTTTCAGTGAGAAGGCCTTGGGGAGTAGGCGATTACATGGATCACAAAATCCTCAGAAGAGTAGGTGAGGAGCTGTCACAAATAGAGATAAGGATGAGAGAGGGTTATTGAGATCAACCACAAGAGAGATTCCATCATGAACAGTGGGCAAAGGGGGACAAGAGGATAAAGGTTGTCAAGGGTGTATTTGTTGGGTTATTGGGAGAGTCCAAAAATGCCTGTTAGGAGAGAGGTTTCAGGAGAAATTTGTTAGGGTAATGAGAGAGTTTGGGAATGCTGGTTGGTAGGAGAGGTTTTGGGAGAAATTCTGAGAGATGTGGGAGAATTGACAGGTGGGTAGTTTTAATAGATAAGAAAGGGGTGGAGTTGTTTGGGGAGTTGATATGAGACGAGGGAGAGGCGACCAAAAATTGGGTTGGGCTAGAAGGAATAACAGATTTGTTGAATCTGTTAGTAGCAGATCGATTTTGTGGTGGATGGGGATGCGGGGGTGGGGACATATGGGTACAGATGGAGGATTTAGAAGGGGATATAACTCATGAAGGGTTGGATAAGATATCCTGGTAGAAGCCAAAATTCTTGGGATTATGGAGGACGTGGCCCATGGAAGTGGGGAGAAAGAATTTGGAGGGTGCAGGGTTGGATTGAGTAGGAATGGACTAAGGAAAGGGAATTGATTTTCATCAAAGTGGATGTGGAGGACATAATAAGTGCGGCCCAAAGCATGTTCAAGACAGTGATAACCATGATGAGTAGGATTATAGCCAAGAGAAATACACTGAGTTGAACGAAAAAATATTTTGTTTGTAAGGGCGTAAAAAAGGATAACATAAATATCCAAAAAATTTTAAAAAATTATAATCTGAGGACTTGTGTAATAGACATTCATACAGAGAAATATTACCAAAAACGGGGTATGGGAGTCCATTAATGAGGAAAACTGCTGTTTTGAAAGCAAAATGCCAGAATTTGTGGTGGACGAAGGCATGAACAAGTAATGCAAGACTAGATTCAACAACATGGCGATTGCAACATTCAATTTTGCCATTTTATTCATAAATGTGCGGATAAGAAAGTCGATGAATGATGCCACATCGTTTGAAGTAAGAAGTGAGAGATCGATACTAATCACCCCAATTGGTTTGAATTTGTTTGATTTTTGTATAAAACTAAAATTTAACCATAGCTTTAAATTGAAAAAGCAGGTGATAAACGTCTGATTTGTGCGACATAGGATAATATCATAAATAATTTGAATACACACCAAGAAATAATACAAAGTAGTGGTGGCCATCGGATGACAACATTGGAGAAGGTCCCCAAACATCACTAAAAATAAGATCTAAAGGAGCTAAATAAACATACTTTGTTATAGGTAAAGACAAACGACATGGCTTCTCTAACTGATAAGCGTGACAAATTGATAGCTTTTTATTCGACGAACATGACAGTTTATTCTAAACAAGAACTTGATGAAGAACATGATGATGAAGATGTCCAAGACAACGAAACCAGCAAATAGGATCAAATTTTTCTAAAACATGAGCATACAAAGATAAAAGAGTATCAGAAGAAAGTTTATAGAGGCCGAACTCATTCTCCCCGTGAAGTAGGACTTTCATGGTAACCTGATCCTTGATGAAAAAGTCCCAAGGTGACACTGAAGGTTTACCTCATTTCGTGCGCCCCTCACCTCCTCCATGAGGATGATCCACTAGATTCATTGCAACACCACGAACAATGGGGTAGGAGGGGTGAAATTCAAATAAAACATGGTTATCTTTACTGAGTTGAGAGACTGAAAGAAGAGATTTGATGAGAGAAGGAACATATACAATATTGAAAAGACAAAAGAATTAAGAAGGGGTACGAATAGTAGTCCGACCAATTTTTTAAATTAGGATAGCCTTATCATTACCAACAGAAAATTGATCAGAACCATGTAATCATCGTGATGAGAGAGAGAAACTAGATTAGGTGTAGCTTGATGAGTAGCCCTTATGTTAGGAAACCAGTCAGCAACCGAGGCAAAGTGATGAGAATAAGAAGCCAAATGAGCCGAGGGTGGACTTGTGTGATTATGACGATGGTAGCAATTTATGGTGGTGCGAGACTGCCATTACAAATTTGGCATTTGGGACGAGAATTACCATGAGGGAAGTGATGATCATTGTGAGAAGAGTTTGTTTATGAATCACGAGGACGAGAACTGAAGGAACGACCACAACGACGAGACTTTCCATTACGACCCCCACGACCTCAATTATTAGAGTCGCGATGAGCCAAATTCAGTTGAGGAGATTCAGATGGGTAGGTAAGAGAGAATATTGAAAAATTAGCAGAATAGATAAATTCATAGCTAGACAGGGTATTGTGCAATTTAGAATACAGTACAAGGGAGGGCTGAGTTGCAAGGGAGGTCACCAGATCACGAAATTGAGGGTTTAAGCCCTTGAAAATGTAAAGGTTGAAATCCTAGAGAGAAAGAGGGTAGCCCGCACTAGAGTGTTCATCGAAAAGAGTTTTAGTATTATGAAGATATTGGGTAGCAGTGAGGTCACCTTATTTGATACTTTGAAGTTGCATGTGTAGCTGCAAGATACGAGTATGGCAAGGATAAGTAAGGGCAAATTCAAGAGTGCACCAAACCTCATAGGAAGAATTGAATCCAAAGATCAAAAGAAGCACATCTTCTAATAAAAAGGCAATTACAAGACTCATTAGCAATTGGTCTTGAGCTATCCAAATGCCAAAGGCACGATTAGAGACAGAAACCCTGTCTTTATTGGTTGATGGTTGGAGAGGTACAAGAGTGAGAACCATTAACATGGCTTCAAAGAAATGGGACTAATTGAGTTTTTCAATACAAATAGTTCGCATTGGTAAGCTTCAAAGAGAGAAAATGATGAGCATTGCCAAGTGGAAAGGGCGAGGGGTGAGATGGTAAAAAAGAACTTTTGGGTGTAAACAAGTTGGATGATGATAGTTGTCTAATAATGTTCAAGTGAAAATTAAAGAACATACCAAATTTTAGAGATCAAATCATACTATATATATATATATATATATATATTGTCAATTTTAAGTGAGATCAAATCATACTATATATCTATTGTCAACCTTAAGTAATAGCCAATAATATGTCAATTTGGCTAGGACCTACGACTTCCCTAGGGATGTCCTACTTTGTTTGATATGTGGGTGTAACCTAGGGTGGGTCTCTTCATACGTGAAGTTTTGAGTCACTATAACAAGTCAATTTTGCAGCACAAATTCATCAAAGATCACTGCTTATTATGCTAATTAGAGTGTAACTGTTACACATATAAGTTATATGATGTTAAAGAGACGATTGTTAGGAATTTAATAATCATTTTGTTTGAATTAAATTCTTTTATTAGTAATATGGCAATTCAGGTATTATTATAATAGTAAAATTCCTACGTTGTTTAAATGTGTAGCGGTTAAATAAGGATAAGTTTAGTGAGTTGTTAATCAATTAGGGAATCTTAAAATCACTAGGAATTCTTAATAAGATATTTTAACAACTCAGAAAAATGAAGTACAAACGAGGAGGCTAAGTGTACAAGTCATTTAAGCAGGTTCGTGCAAAGAGAAGGGTAGGCATTCAATTTGACTGAAATTCGAATTGTAGGGATTGTATGCCTATATAAAGGAACATACCTCCTCACTCAAATCATCCAGAGCCTTTTGAAAGAAAACGAAGTGCCTTTCTTGTCTCCAAATTACAAAGATTATTTGTGTTCAACTTAGAAGGAGTTCTAAGTTTATCGATAAAAAATTCTACTGGTTTCTTGCTTCGAGGATTCGTTGTAGTGGCAATCAAGTGGAGAACAGTGAACGTGAATTCGACAAACAAACTTAAGACGTCTAGATTGAGTATTAGATCAAAATCTATAAGTTGTATTTTGTAACTGTTCGATTAATATTGCTTGATTATTTGAAATTGGATTAGTTCCGTGATTTTTATCCAAGTTGAATTTTTCACGTTAAAAATATTACGTGTTGAGTTCACGTAATTTATTCTTTAGTTCTTTCATTTCATGGGTAAGATTGATTAAAACGCAAAATATATATTTTTTCAGATAGTTTTAATTTCATATTGTATTTTTCCTTCTTACAAGATAAATAGGTTGAATAGTGGTAGCATAGAAAACTTGCTAACAAATAAAATTATTTGTTAGCATATTTTCTAACACACACACCCCTTTCAAACTAATCTTGCAATTTAAACAAATAAAATTTGCTAACAATAGGGAAGAAATTCATATTACTGATAGCAATGAATTTTTAATGTTCTTAGTTATGCTCATTGGATGTATATAGCATGTGGCAGGAAATCTCAAAATAAACGCACAATAAATCTTACTTCTTAATTAGCATATGTTGCAGTTAAAAGTACTAACAATAAACAAAGAGGCTATTCCTTTTTATCAGCCAAAAAAGAGAATTTATTAATATCAAGTAAAATTGAAATAATAAAATAATGAGAAAGGACAATAAGATAAGATAACATTATATTTAAAAGGCATTGCCAATCATGTGCTCCTCAAACACCACAAAAAGGTTGGCAATATGATAAATCAAATCATTCACAGAAGACAACGAGTTGCAAGATTTTTATTTTTTTTATTTTTTTTATAATAATCAAAATGACAACTACAAACACTTTAGTAGGGAAACCTCAACAGTATTTGTGCATAAAATTTATATTCAATACCAAAACTTAAGCTATTCTTCCTCTTTATATATAAAATTTTTCTCTTTGCCGATTAAAAAAAAAGTGAAGAGTTCTTTCATATAATTAAATGATTATGCATTCCAAATTTAAGCAATGTTGGATTATCTAACATTTTCTTTTTAGTCCGATGTCGTGTATATTAATCAAGTGATAACTCATTACAAACTGAAAGCAATTTGGGATTCTCCAACAAAGCTATTTGGTAGTGAGGTCTCTCATGTATATTCCACACATTACACACCCAACCAATAGAAATTACCTAACAATTTGTATCTTTTTATTCTCCTACTGTCTTGGACCATCACTAAAAAGTAGATATCTCATAATAACAACAAATAATAATAATAATGATGATGATGATGATGATGATGGACTTAAAATAGTTAGGATGTTAACTAGACTTTCTTTTTTTAAAAGAAAAAAAAGAGGATACGAAGATACACGGATGTCCTCCAATATTTAAGGCCTTGATGTCAAATAAACTCACCAGTGTCAAACAGGCCGAATATCACAACAAACAATTAAAGAAAATAACAAACGAAATAGTTACTTAATTAGTACTACATGACAGCTATATATATATATATATATATATAACAAATAGAATATCGAAGAACGACACAATTTTACGTGCTCAAAACACATAAGAGTTATATAAGGCTTTCTTCAATTCTTGCCACAATGGGGAAATCTCTGAAGATCAACATTTTCAGTTGTTCAATTGGGGTTGCCCTTTCCACTAGATGCTTTCCAGAACCCTGGAAAAAAACAACTTTCAATCAAAAGAGAGAAAAGGAGAGAGGGAGGGAGGGAGGGAGTGAATTCAGACAATACTTACATCTAAATAATCTAATGTTTAATTACTTGGTTAATTTATAGCATATATTATTGTGACCATAATTAACTACCAGCCTAGAAAATTGAATTTAGAAATACAAGCTTAGAGTTAGAAATTAGAATCACTCAACCTAATGTGGGTGATTGTTTAATAAACATGAGACATCTATACTTACTATCTTACGTCTTTTAGATTAAATATAAAGTTTTTTCATGCAAATAGAATTTTCAAGAGAGTTTTTTTTTTTAATTTTGTAATTAACACATTTTGTTTAAAAACTAACAATTATAGTATTATTTTCTAAAATAATAGATTTTCTACTTTAAGTTAATTTATTCACTTTTATATTTTGTTGAAAACCTGTTAGACTGTTAATCACCAACTCATCTAAAAAGTTAAACAGTTAGAGAGAGAAATAATTTTATAACTTATATCCTCAAGACGTCCCTTCTCGTGTCCCCCGACTTTCCTTCGTAAGTTGGCCAAACACATGTAGCTTTTTTAAAATTATTTGACAGATGCTAAGATTCAAATACAGGATCTATTGAATACCATATTAGATTGTTAATCATCAATTCATCTAAAAACTTAAGCTATTAGAGAGATGAATAATTTTATTATTTCTATTCTCAACAAAACTTAATCAACAAGAATTAAATATGTAAATTGAAATTGTGATTGTGCCAAAATGTACTATTGTAGTTTTTCCCCCTATATTTTAATTTATTTTTCTAAGTTTTTCTTATTAGGTCTAGTTAGTTATTATTATAAATAACACTACAAGCCCTTAAAGAAAGATAGTTGTTGATTAATAAAAATTTCATAGAGTTTTCTTTTGTTTGACTATATTCATATATTATGAAAACTTGGGGATTTCATCTCCTATTAGTATTCTTTTAATTGATACGTTGTCATGTATCAATTGGTATCAAACTTAAATCCTTGTTTGAGATGTGGTTATGGCATGAAGTGGTGTTGCAAACAAAGAATGAGGGGTAGATTCGCTGCTGTTGAAGAAACGTATCATGAGCTTATATTAGATCATTATTTTCTAGATATGATTTGATTATGATTTATTTGATAATCATGATCATATAGTGATTTAATTTTTATTTGATTATGATTTTGCATAATCAAATAATAATTATGATTATCAATTAAATCATAATCAAATTATATTAAGATAATGGCAATCGAATACAATGGGATGATGCTGCACACAAGGTTGGAGCAAAGGAGAGAATAATGCCTGTGGATAAATCAATCGTTACCCTAACTAAGCAGATTATTACCTTAATCACGATTGTTTTACTTGCAACTATCAACCAATCTGATATTCAATCATAGGACAAGAGGGTTCGAATGATG
Organism: Heliamphora exappendiculata; assembly: GCA_034768845.1. Classification (NCBI taxonomy): domain Eukaryota; kingdom Viridiplantae; phylum Streptophyta; class Magnoliopsida; order Ericales; family Sarraceniaceae; genus Heliamphora; species Heliamphora exappendiculata. The sequence continues at coordinate 39,187 of JAOTRH010008817.1, forward strand.
GTTCCACCACTAACCCTTTTTTTTCTCAACAATCAAGAGGTGGGGGTAAGTGATTAATCATGGCTAACAATTATGATTCTTAATGTTGGAAAATTAGTTTGAAGATCAACTTTCCTGAGTTCAAGAGAGGTTTGGCACCAATAGAATTCCTAAATTGGATTCATGAAATTGAAGAAATTCTAAATTTTGAAGAAGTTTTTAAGGCCAAATGGGTATCTTTAGTAGCTAAGAGGTTTTGTGGCAGAGCTATTGCATGGTGCTTGGTAGCATACAAAAGTTACGAGATATCACAGAAAAAAAACCAAAATTATAATGCAGAAAAATTGCAGATTATATATATATATATTGCCTTTGTATCTCCTGATTACGTTTAGATCATGAATCAAAAAAAATTTGAGATTCAATGTTCATATTATGGGGAGTTTGATTTTCATTTTTTCTCGGATCTAAAAATTGTTATTTGTTTGGGAATTCTTATCAAGATAGTTGTACTACTCTTTGAAGTCACCTCCAATAAGATGAGTATCCGAAGGAGGAGATTCAAATTCATCAAATTGAGAAAAAAAAAGAGGTTGAAATTAATATGATGAGGTTGTAGAAGACAAAAAATAATAAATAAATAAAGGCTCATAGAAGATAAGATTGTTTAAGAGACTAAAGAATTTGCTAAGGTTGAAAATGTTGAAGAATTCTAACAAAATTATTAATACTATGAAGATCCATTCCATACTACGAGCTTCACTAATACATCTTCTTCGTGGTTCATCAAAAAGCTAATTACTAGTCATTTTATTAATTTTCGCTCAATAGACTAATTGGATGATTGTGGCTGCCAAGTGTAGTAGAACGTTTGTAGATCATTGGTAATATCAAAAGTTTTGTTGAAGATTAAAATTTATTGGAGAACGAATATTAGAGATATTGCATATCTCACTCTTCAAATTTGAGATCAAATTCCTATCAAGTTCAGGATGATGCTGATAGAATTTTTAAGAAAATTTATTTTTGATTTTCTTTTATAGTTAATACTTAGTTGGAAACTGCAATTATAGTACTTTTTTTTCTAGAATATTAGGTTTACTAGCACAAGTTGATTCAGTTTCCTATTTTGTTGTTACAATTTATTCAAAAAAATTAGATTTGATCTATTTTTTAATGTTTTAATTTTTTTTCTAAGCTTTTCATATTAGGTTTAGTTAGGTATTGTTATAAATAATAATTTAAGCTTGTAGGGCAATAGGGTTATTGATTAATAAGAATTTTGGAGATTTTTTTCCTTATTTGTAATTTTTTTGAAAAGAATTCCTCCAAATTCAAGCAGATTTGTGAATTTTGCTAGTGTTTCTCTAACTAATTAATATGCTTTCTCTGCATCAGCAAAGCTCACTACACAACTTTAAAAAATTCACACACCACGATTAAAGACCTACGAAGGATCAATGAACAATAATTTGGAATGGAAAAGAGGCAGGATGAGATAGGGATAGGGACGGGGAAGTTGTATCCCAATCTCATCCCCGATTTGACTCGAACTGGAACGAGGAGGACAAGATCGAGAAAATAGTGGAGCGGCACGAGAGAAATTGGCATCTCTAACGATAATAGACCTCTAAAAACGAGGTTACATGTGACATACCTAGAAAACAGTTGCACGTGATTGAAAATATAGATCACATTGCTTGAATATGAAATGGGTGATTGGTTAAGGAGCTTTTTCTACCTAATGACTTATATAAATTAGTTGGATTCAAAAGGTTCCTTCCCAAGGGACATATAGTATGACAATTGAGGGACTGATTAATATTCTAAATTGGGGATATCTTACTTTTAGTAGCCTACGAATAAACCATAGGCAACACCGAAAAACGATATTTTCTTTTAGTGGTTAGGAAGAAAAATTCTGAAATTAAGGATTATGCAATGCCCAGATCTGACAAAACCAAGAGAAAGAGAAATACATCAATCAATCTTAAGTTCTAAAAAAATGAACTTAGTAATTAATTACCTCATTCATTGATGTTTAGCTTGGTTGTTGGCCTCCAACATTAGCCCAAAATGAATGTGAGGGAAGTGTGCCCACTAACAAAGAAAATTCATTCAATTCATAACCCACAAGAATTCAACTGAGCATTTGTGAAAACCAACAAAAAGTGTACCAGTTTAAGCTATCAAGCCAACTCACATTTTTTGCAGCAGTACTGAATGCTTCCCTGTGACTGATATCTGGGTTATTGGTCTTGATCCTCTGAATCTCTTCTCTGCATATCATAATTTTGTTTATGCAAAAACAATAAATCACTGTTATTTCTAGAAAAATGTTAAAAACAAACAAAACAAAAGAAAATTTTCACTACTTTATGAATTGGTTATATGCAGAAGGTACTCGTTGCCGCTTCTCGGGAGCTGAAAAAAGGAAATAATGGAATCATAAAGATGTATATAACAAATGTATTTTTAAAAGACATAAAAAAGCGTAGGAAAACAAAAAACTATAAGTTTTTGAAGTGATTTGCTTCTACATAATCTAGGCCTAGTTTTAATCCCTCACGTTTATTTACGGTCCTTTCCTCAGTTGAACTTGCAATCGGTGGTCGCATTTTGGATGTGGAGCCAAAGTCAATCCTGTAATCCTGGGAATCATAGTTGGGTGCCTGAGATAAATTCATAGAAATTGAAATTGAATTCAAATGTGTACTTGTTGAGAGAGAATGGATTTTACTATATATGTTTATAAGCGTATAAATAAAACACTTAAAAATAACCGAACTTTTTGAATCAATTCTTTTTAATCTTTTGAGATAAACTGAACAAGACAACCATTATTTTTGCATAGACACTAATTTTGTTTTCACAAGAACTTTTTCACCATTAAAAAAAGTGAATACATAAAGGAAATATCATGGTTTGCACTTTGTGCAGTGAAATGCCAGTACTGAGCAACACTGGAACTTAAAAAAAAGGTTAAATATGGTTTCCTTTCTGTAATGTCAGCCAAAGAAAATGAAAATAAATTGGTTATTTAATATATTTATTATGAAAAATGCTAAAAAAAACCTAGAGAATATTGAATAATGTAAATAATATATTAATTTTTATAAAAATAATAAATTGTATATTTAAAACTGTATTAATATTAAAAAAACTTTATTTATTATTCAATGTGTAATAAGTTTTGTTTCAGCAAGACTCTATTTATTATTTATTATTATATAGGACCTAACAAGTTTAGAATTCACAGTAATGGGGGGAGAGAGAAAGAAGTGACTGAAAGATTTGAAATGATGTTTTGTGAGCTAAAGCCTTTAACATTGAAGTGACTGAATTAGTTACGATCATAAAGATAATACGACCCGGATTGACAGTTGTAAAAGAGAAAGGAGTTGAGAGACCCTAGAAAATCCTGCTACAGCGACAGTTGTTACTACAGTAGAGGACAAAAAATACAGAAACAAGAAAAAAAAAACAGAAAAGAAAGAAAGGAAACCTATGAAACTTAGGGCACAGTTAAACATGTCAATCAAATCATCAAAACCCAAAAGTTGCTTAAGAAACCCTAAAAGAATCCTTCGACGGGTCGGGACTCGGGACAGTTCCTGGCGCCAATACAACTGTGGCCGCAAAAAACCCCTATACATTAAAGCAAAAGAATAGGTTTTTTGGTTTGCCGATGCTTTGAAAGACTCGATCTGTGCATATATATATATTATATATATACAATATAACTATACACACATGTATTTATATATATATATAAGGAGAGAGAGAGAGAGATGAGAACGACTTTGATTTCCTCAAAATATGGGAAACCCAGAAACCCTAGATCTCAGAAAAGAAAGTTCCGATCGCCCTAAATCAAGCTGAGATTTTTAATTAAAGATGACCTGAATGTCGTGGCAGGAAGATAGTGACTGAAATGCAGCCGCCATGTTCACCGACCATAGATTGGCGCAGTGTCCGCATCGGATGGTCACGATCTCAAATAAGCTGCTGCATGGAACGCTCACCTGCAAATCCAAATCTCTATGTGCTCAACGAAAACATTAACCCAAAAAAAACCCCACACCACAAACTGCAAATTTATAGAACTAATCTCTGTCTCTCTCTTCATTCTCTTTGTCTCTTTCTCTCTTTCTTTCTCTGTTGTAACTGGAAAATGTAAATAAAAAGAGAATAACTAATACTATGTGCACACACTTTCAATCCAGCCTGAAATTCACGCTACTTGTGTATTTCAGTACAAACAATCATGATTTAATTTTTGTGACTTTTGTAATTGGAAGTGTGTTTTTTAAGCATTTTTCAAAGAAAATTAAAGGTGGAAGAACACAAATATGGTGGATCAGTTCTGCTAGTTGGACAGTAAATGAAAAAACCCACTCATATCAGTTCTTTCTTTAAAGCAGTGGGTTTCAATTTGTCAACAAAAAGTGCAAAAAGATAGAGATTTCCATCACTTTGGGAGGATGGAAGTAATTTACATGAAATGACCCTGATGGCTGATGAGACCACCATTTCCTAAAGCCCATCAGCTATAAAGAGCTCAGCTTTGATAGTGCCCTTACACTCAGCATCAGGCTGGATGGTGTATCTCTTTTCAGTACAAGAAATTTAGAAAGTTATAGCAGAGAGTGGAGGAAATCCATCAGGGTTGGAGAATTTGTCCTCATCCTCAAGTTTTATCTTTTCATCAAATCATACTTAGATCGTTTATTTCCCCGAAATTCGTTGATTTCTCCTTCGTCTTTACTAATTTACAATGGAAAAACTCTTGTTCTTTGTAGTTTAATGACCCGCTAATCTTTCTGTCTCTCTATATCTCCTTGTGTGTGTGTGTGTGGTTTTTTGCACTTCAGGACCTTCAGGTATGACTTTTTCTTTGACTGCAAAAGAGAGAAGAAAAAGCAAGTCCAACGATGGAGACCCGACCGAAACAGAAAACAATAAATCCCAGAGAGAAATAAATACATTTCAGTATGATAACACCAAATGACCAGATCTCAGAACAAAGAGCAGCTTTGTTCAGGAATCAGGATCCAAAAATGTTCTTTGATCCTTTCTTTTCTAATCCACTGTTAAATAAAGCTATATATATTTGTACGCACGCACAATTACATTTATTTAGTGCATATAATTTTATGTACGGGTTAATATATAGGAATTCGAAAAAGCAGATCCCACTAAGAAGAGGTTCAGAGATCATATATACCGCAAGAACGATATTGCAAAAGTTGCAAGGTATGTAGCAGAGTTGCTCGGGCACAACTTCCCGGCAGCTCGACATGTTTATGAAGAAATCGAATCTCCCTAAGCCAAAAAAAGGAAGAAAAAGAGGAAGACGATGGAGAAGAAGAGTGCTTTTTTCCCTCTCTCTCTCTCTTTCTCTCTCTGACCGCTTGCTTTGAGGACGGGCGGTGTATCACAACAGTGAAATTATGAGTGCATATATATATAGATATAGATGTAGATATAGGTATATAAAAAGGATCAATAGAGAGAGAGAGAGAGAGAGAGAGAGAGAGTTGTAGCGAGATGGCCGGGGGGGGCGGGGGGAGAGTGAGAGAAAAAAGGTGGGGTAGGATCCTAAGTGATAATCAGAGCTCAGTGAAGAAGGCCATTTATTACCAAAAAAAAAACACGGAGAAAAAGGTTGGTTCAGTATTGCCCACAGCGGGCAGAAACTGCTGGACCGGAAAAGACATGACCGGTTCGAGGGAAAAAATATATATAAAAAGAATTCGGTTAGGATTAGTTTTACTATATTTATTTTACTAATTTTAATTCTATTATAAATTAGGATAAAATTTTATGATTAATATATTTTTATTTAAAAATTTTAATTTTTTTTATTATATTTAAAATTTGAATTTAAAAAATCTAAATTCTACCGATCTAAACTCTAGTCGGCATCTCTATATTTTTCAATTCCTATCCTAATAGTACCGTCTCTCTCTCTCACTACAAAATTGAAACTCTGCCAACCCCTCGCTATCGGCACGAGCCACGTTCGTCGTATTCAGATCTTACCGCAACTGCTATTGCCAAATCGCACCGTCGCCGCCTTCATATCCACCTTTTCCACCATTAATGCCTACCCCATCTATTTCCACCCAAACATCTGGCAATTTCATCGTCATCTTCCTTGCGTGCGAACAATTTACGGAGAAAACAACGCATTGTCTTCTTTCGTCGTCGTCCTCTCTTGCAGACTTCTTATTTATACATATATTAGTTGTGTTTTTAGTATATGATCAGAAAAAAATATAAAACATACTATCAACTGATATATCTATTAATTCTATTTGCGATGCAGCGATAACGGCGATGACGTTGATGTCCCGATTGGCGATGACGGTGACAGAGGATGAAGACCACAACAGAGCTAGGGTGGTTGTGATTTTAGGAGAGATTTTGAGACAGAGTTTCAGGGCGAGATTATTTATTTTTATTTAGTAAGGGATTTGGTCAAAATAATCTTCTAAAGATGTAGTTTAAAAATATTTTCGGTAAATATTAATGTTGTGAGACTAATTTTATTAAAACAAGTTAGATAGAACTAATCCTTAAGTATTAACTGATATTTGGACCTTTGCTAAAATTTCTCTAAATATTATACTTCATAAATTATTATATACTTAA
>JAOTRH010008818.1:0-23418 GCA_034768845.1 Heliamphora exappendiculata
TTCAGATTAACAATAACTCACTATTGAAAGAGTGTACAACTCAATGCTTTGAATCAAAGTTTATAAAATTCAAACCCTCAGCAAACATAAAAATTAATCTCTTCCTATCAACTTCCCACTTTGACAAGTTCATTTACACACTCAACTTAAGAACATCAAAACCTTAAGATTTTAGCTCAAAACTCACCAAATTAATTCATACTTTGCTAAACTCAGAGGGACCAATAACTCTCTAATTTACTAAATTTCCAGGAGATTTATGCTTCACAACAACACATCTAGGTTCTTCTATTTCTTCTCAACAATCAGGTTAACACTATTCATTCGTCCCTCTGTTCACAAGTTAAGTATCACAAGGTTCACCCACATTCTCAATACTATCTAGGGTTTGGGTTAAACCTTCCGAATCTTTGAAGTATTAATGGATTCTTATTAATTAAATCATCACAAATCGTATCAAAGCACTAAGATTAGTCAGAATCCTACCTCATAGTGCTGCAATATCCCAGTTTCTGCCAAGAACACCTCCTTAGGGTTTCGACCAGTTTGGAATGTGACTTCATGAAGCTTCAAAATTGTTAATCACACTTGATTCTTCTACGGTGGCCGCAGCTCCTTGGTGATTTATGTTGATTTTCTTGCTATGTTTTTCGTAATCCCATCCTTATAACCTCCAATTTGATGATTGATTTCTCAAATCTCAGTTAGAGTCAAAGCTTTGATATGCGCTCTATGAGAAATAAATCATCGTGAGAAGAAGACGACAACGAGGTCGGCAGGACAGTCCAGTGGTAGTCTGGTTGTGGTCGTCGGCCAAGATAGGTGGGGCAGGTGGCGCCAATGGCGCGGTGGTGGGGCGAGGGAGGCGCAGTAGTGGCGGTGCATCACGCGTTGCGCGCCTGACTCATTTCTCTCCCCCCTTTGTTTTTCTTTCTCGAAGCATCTCTTTGTTCTCTCACGAAAATGGCCGACCTTCGGAGTCTCGAGCCTCGTTTGGGTTTTTAAACACGCTCTCTCTATCTCGATCGATTTCTCTTGAAGCATCTCAGCTTCGGCTGAGATGTATGCCGCCCCCCCTTTCTTTTTTTTTTTTGAATATTCTTGAATGTTCAAGACTAACCAATTTATTTATTTATAAGCTTTTATACAATTTAGTCTCAATATACCCTTAATTCTAACTTTTACTAACTCTAATTTATATTATTAAATTTTCAAACATTACAAAATAAATCGTAAATTAATATCTCGATGTCTCTACAGACACCAACCGCACGCAATATGTTGTATAATCATTAGAAACCATTTTTGGTAACTTTAGTTCATTAAAAGAGTTAATCATAAAATAAAAGCGTGCCGGGTCTCCACAATGTCTGCAATTCATTGCAGGGGTTCTAGGAAACCCAACAACTCAGTAATAGGAAAATATACCTACATATAGGTAATAATACAAAGGTAACAACAATTACAGTGGGAGATGTCACTCTCAGTTTTGGTAGAGATCATGTTTTAATATTGAGAGATTATCTTTATGTACTTTCCATTAGAAGGAATTTATTTTTCGTTTCTAGATTAGTTAAAGACAGATATTTATTTTATTTTAATAACTATGTGATTATTAAGGATAATAAACGGGTTATCTGTTCTGGTACGTTAGTGGATGATCTTTATGTTATTACTTAAATATCTCCTACACTGCAACTAACTGAAACGAATAACACATCTAATTTACTATATAAGAGAAAATTTCATTCTTTAATGAACTAAACATTTCTTTGGCACTTACCATTGGGTTATATTAATCTAAAAGGATAAACAGACTGGTAGCAGATGAACCTTTGAGTTTATTAGAAGTGGAGGCACTTCTAGTTTGTGAATCTTGCTTAGAGGGCAAGATGACCAAGAAGCCCTTTTCGGTTAAAGGCTATAGAGCTAAAGAACCGTTAGAGCTGGTTCTGTGATGCCCCGTCCTCCGGACACATCGGGACATACATAAGTATAGATAAGAAAAATATTCTAGCCATGCATTCGTAGTTACGTATAATAGGTACTACATTAATTAGAGTTCAGAACAGTTCAAGATACATAACGATTATAGTTTCTCCAAAGGATACAACAAAAATTTACAATGTGCTTGTGGAAACTAAATAAAAAGAACAAAAAGGGTGGTCAATTTCTTCAATTTGCGTTGTCGAGATCGGCTGGATCCTGCCACTTACCTTGTTCCTTGATAACTCCTTTTCCTTCGGTATGACTTCCTTAAAAAGATCTCATTCCTTACCTGTGGCATGAATGCCATGTGCCAAAACCTAGAAGCAAATTCTCGAAACCTTCTAACAAACTCACAATAAAATATCCTACAATGTATATCGTATAACACCCAATACAATTTAAGGCCAATGAGACAAATAAATTTGACAATTGCGGCTGGGCAAGCATATATAAGAACAAGTATACTGGTGCATGATGCAAATGAATGCGAAGCAAGTGCCCAACCCGACTTGTATCCAGAAAGAAAAATAGGAGTTCCACTTTAGGACTTATTGTCTATTGCTTCTATGGACTTATATCATCGCTGCCTCAGTGACTTATTGTCATTGTCGTGATGGGACTTGTTGTCATTGCCGCCTCAGGGACTTATTATCATTGCCATGATGGGACTTTATGTTATTGCCGCATCAGGGACTTATTGTCATTGCCGGGATGGAATTTTATATTATTTTTGCCTCAGGAACTTATTGTCATTGCAGTGATGGGACTTGCTATTATTGGCGCCTCAGGGACTTATTGTCAATGTCGTGATGGGACTGTAGGTTATTGCCGCCTTAGGGATTTATCGTCGTTGCTGTTATGGGACTTTATAGGGGTTTTCACATTAAAACTAGGATGCTCGCTTAGTATCAACCCAAAGTCTGAATTTCAAAACTAGAGTGCTAGTGACGAACTCGTGGTGCCCAACAGTACTCATAAATAACAAATCTTTCTTTTTGAACACCAGGGACACACCTGAGGTGCTCAAAAGGAATATATCCCAAATAGTTAAAAAAAATGGCTACTAGAGATGACCTAGACTAGGAGCTGAGAAAATTTTTTTTTCAATATAACCCAACCCACAACGGTAGATACAGAAAGGACTCCAACATATCGAAATGAAAATGTGACAATGCCTATAACGTGCAACATGCGTCTCATGTATAACTATATATAGCATGGTATTTAAGCAAGGTATAGCTCATTAAAGCGTGGAGTACAAGTTATAATTCATAAGACATGGATTTAACTTAACAGCATGGATTCTAATTGTCAAATAATCATTTTCATACACAAATCATCCAACACAATTTAATTAAGACCTATATTTTAAGTCCTACAACATAACATGTCACTGCCCACTTAGCAAAATTAAGGTAAATATTTAAGTGTCAAATTAAAAAGCATAATAGTGTTTTGGGGTACCTAGGCATAAGTTATGATTTTTTGAAACTAATTAGATAAACATATTTTTTACAACTTTTGTGTTTAACACTAAGGTCAGATCATAGGGAAAATGGGTCATTCATATTTATTAAGGAAAAATCATTCAGCATTTTATAGAAAAAAATACAGAATTTAGGTCTCTGTTAGCCTTGGTTTTGGGGTGTCAATTCAAGGGCTATGGGTATGATTTTTGGAAAAGTTTTGGTTTGAGGTTTCCTCTACAAGTTTCATATTTTGTGCTAAGGCTAGTTGTTTGGAACAAGTTGATATTTTTGACCATTTTATAAAATGGGTTCAGTCACCATAAAAAGGTTCAGTAGAACCGGTTTTCAACAGAGAATGCAAAAAACCTTTGGGTGACCATGCGAGAGTATTTTAGGTTGATTCTCTCTCAGTATCTAGTTTAATACTTTTGATACATTGTCCATGAAAATCAGTTTTGGATTTGGCCATTAAAATCATAGGTTTTTGGTCCCACAAAAAATGTAACAAAGAGCTCTCTCAGTCACTCATTCACAACATTGACTTTGGAAAGAATTTTGACCTATCAATGCTTCATATTATTGGCTCAGTTTTGGTCGACAGTAAGCTAAACATGTTATCTACAAGTTTTATGTTTTGACCTAAGCTTGGTTCTCAATCGAACGTAGGGTTTTTATGTCTGCAACTCAGAGTGGTCAAAATCTGACACTATTTGGTAAAAATGGTGTATCTAGAGTTCTACCCAACGAAATCATTTCAGACCAATTTTGTATGAAAGAGAAATTAAAAATATAGGTCTGGACATAAAAATCACATTTAGATTATTTTTATACAATTAGTTATGGTAGTTTAAAGTTTATGGCAGAAAGTTAATATACCCAGAAATTAGGTTTTTTTAGGGTTTTGGTAACTTAGCTCATGATGTGTTTAATTTAATATTTTTTCTTTGCATGTATGCAATGTGTTCATAGATACCAAAGTTCCAGAACCTATTCAAATCATAAAACTCAAAAACACTTACATGCAAACACATACAACATTTGATCTCGTATGAACAACCCCTAATCTACTCACACGACGCCATTTTGAGTGAAATCTTGTTTCTTATTCTTAGGGTTGTTTATAGAGATGGATTGATGGTTATTTTATGAGAGAATGGTAGAGGGTTTAAGTAATTTACTTACTTGTTTTGAAGATCTAAAGATGGAGAATGGTTAGGACTTTGCTTCTATGCACCTTCCTTGCTCCCACCAAGCTTCTTCTCTCTTCCTCCTTCTTTCTCTCCTTCTTCTCTCTTAGAACACTCAGAATATTTTCTGGTTGCTCCCCCTCACCCTCTTGGTCGAACCATGTATGGAGAATAGGGGAGTTTTGGTGTATTTTCATAGCAAAAATTGTAGTGAAAAATAATTATTATGTAGAAGCTTTAATTCGAATTTTCTTAAATCCTATTGGGTGCATGGAGTGGCTATGCTCTTTTTGAGAGATATAAATTCAGATCATGGCAGGTGGGATACGGCTGGGGCTGTTTGGAGAGCCTCAAAAGCTGACTTTGTATTAATTTATGGTTTAATTTGTGTTTTGGAACCATTTTGTGCAAGAAAACGTATAAAATATTAATTTTATATATCTTTTTGGTGTCTTATCATACTAAAACTTATTATTTTAGTGTGTTTATAATTAATTTTTTCTTTCCATGAATTATCATAATTTTTATAGCAATTAATTAAATAGGTATAAGCTTTTAAGTCAATTTAAGCTAATTTGACAAGAATTGACTTTTTAACTTATTTATTGTGTAGAAACTTTAAATAATAATTTGTTTGCTTTTGTTAACCTATATTATTATATTATTATGCATATTACTTGTATTAAAATTTTTGGGTAATAATAATGCTTAATTTATACAACGTTTCTCATTTTTAAGCTTAAAAAGGCAAAAAGTAACTTTTTATGCACAAATCCTAAGGTGACCAGCCATGCAAGGGTATTTTTGTTATTTTTGTTGTTATTTTGTCTTTTTTTATTTAATTGTATTTCAATAACTGATTTAGGGTATCCATGTGTCAAAATTTAGATTTTAAAGACTTTTTGCTGTACTAGGGGCAAAATGGTCATTTTACCTAATTATGAAAATTTTTGACTTTTAATCTTATATTTCATGTTATATACTTAATTTAAGATGTTAGGAGTCTTCTATGAGTATTAGGGCTTTACTTCTGAGTATCTGGTTTTTCTAGGTTTTTTGGGTTGAATTAGGTTTTCGGGATTGGGTTAGGATTTCTATTCTTCTAGCGACCTAAGATCTCATCATCTAACCATCGCTAATACTAGAGTCAGGGCTAGACCGTTACACTGGTCGTTATAAACTGGGTTATTATAACTAGGGTTTGGACCGGGTTGTTACAGGTTCAGTATGACGTGTGTGGTCCTATGATAATTCGGGCTAGAGGTAGGTTTAAGTACTTTGTCAATTTTATTGATGACTACTCAAGGCATGGATATATTTATCTGATGCACCGTAAGTCTGAATGCTTTGAAAAATTCAAAGAATTCAAGGCGGAGGCGAAAAAGCGTCTAGACAAAAGTATCAAATCACTACGATTCAACCATGGTGAGAAATATCTCTTTGGAGAGTTTAGGGATTACCTGTCATCAGAAGGGATTGCATCCCAGTTGACTGTACCTGGCACTCTGCAGCAGAATGGTGTAGCAGAAAGAAGGAATATGACTCTTATGGAAATGGTAAGGTCCATGATGAGTTATTCAAGATTACTCAATTCATTTTGGGAACTCACTATAGAGACAACAACTTACATTTCGAACTTGGCACCTTCTAAGTCAGTACGTTCTACTCCCACAGAATTGTGGACTAGGCACAAGCCCAGTCTGAACCACATTCAGATTTCGGAGTGTCCAGCACATGTGCTGAAAGGGAACGCGGGTAAGTTGGAACCAAGGACAGAAGTTTGTTTCTTTGTGAGGTATCCCATAGGAACAAAGCGTGGCCTATTTTATAATCATAAGGATTAGAAGGTTATTATTAGCACCAATGCCCAATTCTTGAAAGAAGATTTTGTTATGGATCATAGGCCTAAAAGTAATATTGTTCTGAAAGAATTGAGAGAAATTCCCAGAAGAATAGAAGAGGAACCACAAATCATTGATATTCTATTACCTCGTCGTAGTGGGAGGATTATTGGAACATGTGCAAATTAAGAATAGGGTGCTGATGCACAGGGTTCAGATTCTGCATAGTGTGTTACTGCTAGTATACAGATACAGGTAATGCCTCGTTGTAGTGGGAGGGTTGCTCATCAACCTGATCGATATATATTATTGGGAGAGTCTTTTGACAATGTCTAAACAGAACTGGATACCAAGCCTTGTAACTACAATGAAACACTTCAGGATAAAGATACAGATCTTTGGCAAAGGACTATAAATTCAGAGTTGGAATCTATGTATTCCAATCAGGTTTGGGAACTTGTAGAACCACCCGAAGGAATAAAATCCATTAGATGCAAGTGAATCTACAAGAGAAAAGGAGGAGCAGACAGAAAGATTAAAACCTTCAAAGCTAGACTTGTTGTTAAAGAGTTCACTCAGAAGATTAGATTTTAAGTTCTTGTAAAATATAAGTTCTATGTTAACAGTTTAGATGAAAATGAACATACAATCGGTACAACTGTAGCATAGAGTTTTAGTAGGCATGTCTTGGTTACGGAGAATAGATAATAGCGCCGTCTATTATTTCGACTCTTTGTGCTAGTATACTTTGTGTGTATTGAATGGGACACATTGGGATAATTAATTTTATACTAACTATATAAATTAATTTACACCCAAAGATTATTATAAATAGTGCTTATACTCTTAATTCTGAAATAATTATTGATTTACATATATTTAATATTCGTTATTTTGATTCATTAGAGGGTGCGATCTTATATGGGTCTATATTCCCGGTGAGTTGGATAGCGGTATTATTTATATGGTGAATATTAATTATTGACGAAATTCTCATCCTGAAGAATCGGGATTGACGATACCCCTTTAAGAAAGTTTATAAGTTTTGACCGGGCCAAATCTTATAGGTGGATTTGATTATCCGGCGGTCAAATAAGTTAAGTGGAATGACTTAAGAAATTGCAAGATGTCGATTAAATTAAATTGTCAGTAATTAAATTTAATTAGCGGGTATCGAGAATCTTAACGTGTGGAGAAATGATAAGTATTTAATAACAGGAGCTCAATGCAAGAAAGTCTCGAGAATATGAGTCAGGGTGCAATTATAGTTCTTTAGTAGTGTGAACTGTAATTCAGTGTTTTATGAAAATTATAGAAACCACTGCTAGTTTTTCATAATTGTAGATACCGCTATGAGGTTTGCTTAATTGTGAAAATCGCTGATGGGTGACTGTGTTCCATTGGAAGTCTTACTCATAATTACTCCACAGGTTCTTGCTGTAGCCCTCTAAATATGCGGGTAGGCTAAACCAGTTTCACAACTTGTCTTTCAAGACTTTCCAAGTTATGTCAGTACGAGTTCTTGATAGATTGTAGCCCATACTACATTCAAGAATCGCATAAAAGAATACAGTAGAAGGTTTGACAAGAGCTTCAACTCAGGAACAAAAATGTAGTTGAAGATTTGACCGGTAAATAGATAATATTCTAAATTAACTGTGGTTGCACGTGTTTTAATTTTGATCGTTTGTCATCAAAAGTTTTATCTGGAGCCTGTTTCGGCGTTTGCCCGTCTAGTTAATTTTTTACTGAAAATCGTTTGTAAAAACAATGATCTTAGTAGTTTTGCCTCCAACAATAGACATGTTGACGATTATATGCGTTATGAGCCATGCTATATCTTGAGCCGTGTACTCAGGAATGTGGTACGGATGGGAACATTGTGGATGTGAGTATAGTAATCTCTGGCCTAATGTATTTTGAAATGGCAAAATGTTCTGAGAGTTATCCCTTGCCTGTGGGGTGTTATGGGTAGTCAGAGTAATACCAGATAGCTTTGGAAGCCATGTTCCTTATTGAGATTCGGGAGTTGAGTTATGGGTGCGTAAGCTCAGAGATGTGTTCAGTCGATTAATCGTGAAGTCACTGATGTGTTGGAATGTGTAAGGGTTTTGGTTACGATTCTAACGTGTGACGAATATCAGTCCTTTGGGAATGTCACTGGAATAAAGGCTTGTGGGTTGATCGTCATCTTCATGGTTAGGAGATCGTATTTGAAAACTATGTTAGATGAGCATAGGGGTGTGAGTACAAGGGTGTGCCTAGAAAAAATTAAAATATGAGTAGTGCCAGATCTTGTACGAGACGACGTGGTTGCTTTGGTGTCTCTCTCGCAAGTGCCAAGCGCACGAGATTTGAGAAAAATGTGAAGGGGGTTGATAGTGTGGTTGGCCCCGTGCTTAGATAGTATATCATAAGCGTGATGTTTCCTGAGTGGAGAAAGGTTGTTTGTGTTTGAATATGTGGTTAGAGGTGGGTATGTTGTTTTTCCCATGGGAATGAAATGCGGAGTAGTAAAGTTTAACAGGGTGCCGTATGGTTTGAGTGGCCTAAGGTTGGCAGGTAAAACCATGGATCCAAAATGTATGTAATTGTTTTTATACTCGGGTAGCAGAAATGTGGAAGATGTTTGTACAATCGTGGGAGTTATGGGTAACTTTGGGCGAGAGGTCTCAAATTGGGCCTTCTTCGATTAAGCGTCACGAGCTATCTTTGTGAGTTTACCTAAGTAGTGAGCTTGAGGTTGTAACGTGGTTGTTGTTTACCTATTGGGAGTCAGGTTAGTGTATCGCAACCTTGTGAGGCGAGACCTTGGAGTAATGGGAGTGTTGGTGTTATGCCTATGTGAATACCCAGTAACGAACTCAAAATCCTACGAGACAAGTTGTATGGGACATAGGAAGTTATCAGTGTTCGAGGTGTATGAACGGGGTTTGAGTTTGAGGACTCAGTGTGTGTGACGCCTCGTCCTCCAGGCACGTCGGGACATACATAAGTATAGATAAGAAAAATATTCTAGTCATTCATTCATATTTACATATCATAAATATTATATCATTAAGAGTTTTAAACTGATGAAAAATACATAACGTTTACAATTTCGCAAAAGATTAACAAAATCTTACAATAAGCACGTGAAAACTGAACAAAAGAACAAAACGTGAAAATTCAAATCTTCAGCAAGCATTGTTGGGGTCTGCTGGCTCCTGCCATTCACCATGTTCTTCAATTCCATCTTCTTCTTTGGGGCCGACTTCCTCAAAGAACTACTCAAACTCACCCGTGGCACAAATGCCATGAGCCAAAACCCAGAAAAAAATACTCTAAACCTTCTAACCATTCTTATGGAAAAATAATCCACAACGCAAATCATTTAGCATCCAATACAAATTTAGGTTAAAGAGACAGATGAATTTGACACTTTTAGCATGGTACACACATATAAGAACAAGTGTAGAAGTATATGATGCAATGGATGCGATGCAAGTGCCCAATCCGATATATACCCAAAATCGTAACACGAATTCCAT
Organism: Heliamphora exappendiculata; assembly: GCA_034768845.1. NCBI lineage: Eukaryota > Viridiplantae > Streptophyta > Magnoliopsida > Ericales > Sarraceniaceae > Heliamphora > Heliamphora exappendiculata. Next base: position 10,017 of record JAOTRH010008818.1, read on the forward strand.
GCTGGGAATTTTAGAGTAGACTTTATAGGTAATTGATCACCAAACTTATCCTTGCCTTGTTGCAAATAGTAAAGTCATTGCTGGGCTTCATGACACAGGTGTTTTACTGCTAAATGGCAACAGTGTGGGGCTGAGTGTCACTCAAGGACTTATTGTCATTGCCGTGATGAGACTTTATTGTCATTGCATTAGGGACTTATTGTCATCGCCGTGATGGGACTTATTGTCATTGCCGTGATGAATTTATTATAGGGCTACCTACATTAAGATCAGGATGCTCACTTGGTATCAACCCAAAGTTTAAGTTATCAAAACTAGAATGCTAGTGACGAACCCGTGGTGCCTAACAAATTCTATGATAAATAATTTTGCAAAACATTTTCATACATCGGGGACACACCCAGGGTGTACACAGGGATTACATCCCAAATTATTTACAAAACCGGCAACTAGGGACGTCCTAGGCTCAGAACCGAGAAATAGAACAATTTTAATATATCCCAACCCACAATGGTAGTTATGGAAAGGACTCCAATTTGTCGAAATGCAAATGTGACAATGCCTATGATGTACAATATGCATCTCATGTTTAACTATTTATAGCATGGCATCTAAGCATGGTATAGCTCATGGTACAGCTCATTAAAGTATGGAGTACAATTATATGAAGCACAAACTATAATTCATAAGACATTGATTCAAATCATTAAATAATCATTTTCATACACTAATCATCCAACAAAATTTAATTACAGTCTATAATTTAAGTCCCACAGTATAACATGCCACTATACACTAAACCAAATTAAGATAAATGTTCAAGTGTCAAATTAAAAATCATAACAGTGTTTTGGGATATCTAGACATGAAGTTAAGTTTTGATTTTTGGACACCAATTAGATAAAAATAGTTCATACAACTTTTATATTTAACACTAAGGTCAGATCCTAAAGTTAATGGGTCATTTATTTCATATTTAGTACTAAGGCTAGTTAATTGGAACAAGTTAGAGATTTTGGTCATTTTATAAAATGGGTTCAATCAGCAATAAAAGGTTCAGCAGAACTAGGTTTCAACAGAGAATGTATAAATATTTTGGGGGACTATCTAAAGGTATCTAGGTTTGATTTTTGGTCAGTAAATAGTTTAATATATTATATACACTTTTCATGAAAATCACTTTTGGATTTGGTCAGTAAAAACATAGGTTTCTGGTCATGAAACCTATGTTTTTTCATGACAGAGAGCTCTGTCAGTCATAGATTTACAACAGTGATTTTGAGGAGGGTTTTGACCTATCTAATATCCATATTTTAGACTCATATTTGGTGGACAACAAGATAAACATGTGGTTTACAAGTTTCATGTTTTAACCTAAGCTCGGTTCTCATTATAACCTAGGATTTTTATGTCTTCAATTCAGGGTGATCAGAATCTGATACTTTTTATAAAAAAAATGGTATATCTTGAGTTCCATCCAATGAAATCACTTTAAACCATTTTTTTATGAACGATAACTTCAAAACTTAGGTCTGGACATAAAAATCACATTTAGATTATTTTTTCACAATTAGTTATGATAAATCAAAGTTTGGGATAGGAAGTTAAAATAACCAAAAAATTTGATCTTTTATGGTTTTGGTGTTTTAGCTCATGGTGTATCAATATTTAGCTTCATTTCTTTGCATGCATGTGTTTTATACATAAATATTAAAGTTTCAGAATTCATATAAGTTGTCAAACCCAAAAATAGCTACATGAAACCACACCTAATGCCACACAAAATACAAACAGCACATATTCTTTCATCACAATGCCTTTTTATTCGATATTTTAATTCTTGTTCTTGTTTGTATTTTAAGAGATGAGTTGAGGGAGATCTTGAGTGAGTATGAACAGAGAGTTTAGAGGTTTTACTTACTTTAGAAAGATTTGGTTAAGGGTAGAAGGTTGGTAGGACTTAGCTTTTACTCAAGGTCTTTTAACTCACATGACTCCTTCCTTCTTCCTACTCTTTCTTTCTCCTTTCTTCTTCTTCTCTTGGAGAGCTTTGAAGATACAATTTTCTGATCTCTCTCTCTCTCTCTCTCTCTCTCTCTCTCTCACTTTGCACATAAGTATGAAGAAGAAAAGAGGGGCTAAGGGTGTGTTTTTATAGGCATAAATTAGTGGAGCCTAATAAGTGCCTTGTGTAAGAATTTTGAAATTTTTTGAAATTTTATTGGTTGTATGGGAGGTGGGAGGCTTTTGAGAGTTGCAAATTCAGACTTTGGGCAGTAGGGATTTCAGCTAGGGTGAGTTTGGGGTAGTCAAAAAGCTATTTTGCATTAATTTGGGGTTTGAACATAGATTTGAAGCCCAATTGTGCAAGAAAACTCCTAAAACATTAATTTTGTGTATATTTTTGGTGTCTTTACCTACTAAAATATATTATTTTAATATTTTTATGATTAATTTAGTATTTGTATGAGTTATCGTAATTTTTATAGCAATTGATTAAATAAGGTATAAACTTTTAAGTCAAATTAAGTTAGTTTGATAAGAATTAACTTTTTGATTTATTTATTGTGTAGGAACTTTAAATAATGATTTATTTGCTTTTCTTGATCTATAATATTATATTAGTATGTATATTACTTGTTAAAACGGTCTTGGGTTATCATAATGCTTGACTTGTACAATTTTTTTTCATTTTTTGAGCTAAAAAGGCAAAAAGTCACTTTTTGGACACATATCCCAATATGGCCGGCCACTAGAGGTATTTTTGTCATTATTTGATGTTATTTTATTTTTTGTTACTTAATTATATTTAAATATTTTATTTAAGGTGTCTATGTGTTAAAATTCGAGTTTTAAAGACATTTTCCTATACTAGGGGTTAAATAGTCATTTTACCCTAATTATGAGAATTTTTTATTTTTAATCTAATATTTCATATTATTTACTTAATTTAGGATGTTGGGAGTCTTCTACGAGTTGTAGGGTTTTGTCTCTTGAGTAGTCGGTCATTTTAGGGTTTTCGAATCGAATTAGAGTTTTGGGTTGAGTTAGGGTTTTTATGCTTATAGCGACCTAAGATCTCGTCGGCTAACCGTTACTAATACTCTGGTTTGGGCTGGGTCTTTACACGGGTCATTATGAATCAGGTTGTTACAATGAGAATCCGAACTGGGCATTATGAACTACCCCCTTAAATAAATTTTGTCTCCAAAATTTCATCCCGTACTTCATTGTGTGAAAGGTTGGGCATGATTTACTAGCATTGTGCCTTCTCGTCTTCAAGTTGGCTTTCTCACTTCCGTGGTGCTGCCCTAGAGCTTCTATTAACCGAATTGCTTTTCTTCCGGAGCACCTTGCTTTAGATTCCTACTGAGCTTTCCTCGAAGTTACGTCCATGTATTCACATACAACTTGTGGTAACTCGGTGGCTAACATGGCATTTGTCTCAGCAAGCATGTAAGCTAATCTTATGTTGAAGTTACTTGATCTACACACCTTTGTGTTACTCGGTGTCAGGGTTTCACGTTGTTCTCCTTGAATCCGTATAGTAGTGCCATTCTCTACTCTTAACTATATCTTTTTCTGTTGGCAATCGATAATAGCGTGATGTCCACAGAGCCAGTCCATTTTGAGAATCACGACGTATTCGTTAAAATCCATGACTCGAAGGTTGCGTGGCATAAGGGTGTTAGTGTTCTCAACGTTCACGTTCTACAAACAAAGTCTACTCGCGTGTGATATTCTAAGGGTGTATCGATGCTTAGAATTTGCTCTAACACTCTGGGTTCCAAGAGAAGATATTGCATACACGCTGAAGATATGAAAGAATGAGATGCTCTAGAATCAAATAACACTTTCACTAAGGTATTAAATAGCACAAATATATCTTGTACAACTTGGGTGCCTTCCACTCATATTTTATTTGTTAGTTGCTAGTCGGGTAACCTGAACTAGCTACGTGTACCTTGGTGGCTGGTTATGAGGTTACCTCCACTACTGAGAGTGGTTGTTCAGAGTCCTTTGTCCTAGATGCGGGCACTCAAACCTCTTATATCCTGGTTGGTGACATTTAAAGTAGACTATAAATTTGGTAGATGAGTCCCATGGCTAATCTTGTCTGTGTTAGGGTTGGTATATTGAAAATTATGTTTCTAGTATTTAATTTAATTTTAATAAATTTAATTTTTCATTTTATGAGAATCTTTATGAGCAATGTATGTATATCATTTCTTAATGTTATGCATGGATGTTCGATATTCTGTATAGTATTTAATCTGGTGTGTAGAATACGGTTTGCACACAGAAGATCAGATTTTATATTCTTGCAGAATATAAGTTTTATATTCACAGTTTAGATGAAAATGGACATACCATCGGTACGACTGTAGCACAGAGTTTTAGTAGACCTATCTTGGTTACGGGTAACAGATAATAGCGTTGTCTATTGTTCTGACTCTCTGTGCTAGTACACTTTATGTGTATTGAACGGGACATTTGGGATAATTAATTTTATACTAACTATATAAATTAATTCACACTCCAAGGTTATTATGGATAGTGCTTATCCTCTTAATCCTGAAATAATTATTGATTTGCATATATTTAATATTCGTTGTTTTGATTCATTAGATGGTGCGATCTTATATGGGTCTATATTTCGGTGAGTTAGATAGAAATATTACTTATATGATAAATATTAATTATTAACGGAATTCACGTTTCGATTGATTGGGATTGAATATACCCCTTAAGGAAGCTTATAAGTATGGACCGGGCCAAACCCTACAAGTGGATTTGATTATTTGGTGGTCAAATAAGTTAAGCGGAAGGGTTTAAGAAATATCAAGATGCTGATTAAATTAAATTATCAGTAATTAAATTTAATTAGCGGGTATCGAGAATCTTAATGTGGGGAGAAATGGTAAACATTTAATAACATGAGCTCAATGCAAGAAAGTTTTGAGATTCTGGGTTAGAGTGCAATTATAGTTCTTTATTGGTGTGAACTGTAATTCAGCATTTTATAAAAATTACAAAAATCGCTAGTAGTTATCTGTGTTCAACTGGAAGTCGTACTCATAATTACTCTCCAGGTCTCTGCTGTAGCTCTATATATGTGCGGGTAGGCTCAATCAGTTTTATATCATTGATATATCATATTTTGTCTTTCAAGATAAAAGATATATGAGTTCTGCCGGTACGAATTCTTGATAGTCCGTAGCCCCCACTACGTTCGAGGATTGCATAAGGAAATACGGTAGAAGATCTGACAGGAGTTTTAACTCAGAATCAAATCGTAGTTGAAGAATAGATTGACAAAAGGTATTTTTCCAAATTAACTTTGGTTGCACGGGTTTTATTTTGATCGTTTGTCGTCAAAAGCTTTATCTGGATCCCGTTTCGGTGTTTGCCCGTCCAGTTAATTTTTTACCGAAAATCGTTTGTAAAAAACAATGATCTTAATAGTATTGCCTCCAACAAATTGATATCAGAGCCGTTTTGTTTTTTGTTTACGGTTATCAAGGGTTGGGTAGTTTTAGAACTGTTGCTAGTTTTATTTTGCAGGCGTTCTAATTCTGATTTTATGATTATCATTTATTTTTATGTTTGATTGAATGTATGGATGATGATTTATTATTTTTTATTCACGGGAGTTGACTGCGATAGATTAATTTTTATTAGTTCGAATGTGAGCCTATGTAGCATAGGTTTCGATGAAAATATTTTATGTTCTTTAAATATTTTTTTTTCTAGTTTGTTAGAAAAAAAAAAAAGAACAAGCATGAAAGAACGAAGGTGGCAGCAACTGATGGCGGTTTCGGCGGTTTTAGCCACGGATTGAGCAAATTTTTTTCTAGTATTTTATTTTCTAGATTAAAAAAAAATGGAAAAAAGAAACAAGCAAACAGCCGGCTGCCAATGCAGCAGTAATTCCAAAACCGCAGCGCTGTTTCTTAATCAACAAACAGTGGTTTGTGATTCCCAAAAGGTAGCGCCAAATCACAAATAGCCGGATTCCAACACAGAAGCCGGTTTTCAATTCCAAACAGCCGCCGGTCTCCATATAGAAGCGGCGCCACTGATTTCCATACACAAGAGGCGCACTATTTTTTCAAAAATCCCAGCAGTTTCGGCGTCATCAAAGCCTATTTCGGCAGCAATGTTTTTATCCAAACTCTGTTATGGTGTTTTCTTTAGCAAAGAGGGGCGCCGAAATTTTGGAGGGAAGAAAAAAAAAAGGGAAAAAGTGGAGTTTTTTTCCCCAAAAACAGTGAGCAACTCTAAGCACACTTCCAGGAAAGCACCGCTTGGCATGAAAACAAGAGGGTCGGGACAAAGTGCAAAAATATATTTACCGAATACCCACATAGATGTATGTCAAGGCCCACATTTAAACCCACATACCGAAAGCCCACAAATGGCAACAAGCCAAATAACCCACAAGGCCTCTAACGTGCTTATTTGCCACAACCTGCTAGCAAGCACAACCTTTTAATCCAAGGAACAAATAAGCCGAACAAAATTGAAATCATGAAGAGAAAAGAGCATCCCATTGAAAAAATAAGGATGGGTAACAAAATTGGTAGGATAAAAAAAGGACAACTCGACACACAAAGTTTAATGGGTGAATGACAACAATGAGAAGGGATGCAACACGATAATAGCACAAGAATGAGACAACCCATCTGCCACTCAAGCATCCCCTAGGCACATGCGGGCATTTAGCATGTAATAGCAATTAGCCAAGCACGACTCGCCTTGTGGGCACACCCAAGTAGCATCAAGGCTACTAATATGCTTATATGTCACAGCCTGCTGACAAGCACAACCTTTTAATTCAAGAAAGAAATAAAGTCCAACCGATGAAAATTACAAAGAAAAAAAAGAGCATCCCATCGGAAAAAAATAAGGAAGAGCATCCCCAAAAACAGTGCTGCGTTTTTTTCCCAAACAGTGCAAATCCAACACTATTTCAGTGTTTTTCAAAGCAGTGGTTTCCAGCGGAAATTCCGCAAGAGAATTCCAAAGCAAACAGTGGCGGCACAATTTTTTGTGTGTGGAAGCAATTTTATTCCAATCAACCAAACAACAGAGCACAACAGTGGTGCCAGTTTTCAAACGCAACCAGTGATTTTCCCAATACTGTTTTGGTGCATGTGATTTGGGATTATCCTAAAATTATTCTGATACAATCAGGATACCAGAAGTTAATTCTGATACAGATTGAATCGTTACAATTTATATACAAAATAAGAGATTGAAACTCTAAAAGTTTTAGATGGATTATAAAATCGGGATATATTTATCTTGTATTTAATTTATTTATTTATATTAACTACGGGAATGATAAATATTGATTTTATTTGTCATGTTAATTTCATTAATTCAAAATTTTAATTTTAATTAAAATATTTTGTAATTAAAAATAAAATTAAGTTTTTTTAATTAATTAAATTTAATTAAATGAAAAAACTTTAGATATTTTATTTTTTACAAAATATCACGTTTACAATGTTTTTTTAAAATCAAATATCTTGGAATAACGCGAGAATTAATTCTGATTTTTAAATTAATTAAATAAAAAAATATTTAATTGAAATAAATTATTATTTTAAAAAAAATATGAAATAAAAAATAAAATAAATAAATGTCTTTAATCACTACCTTAGCTGAAAACCTAAAGAAAAAATTATGCATTTATTAAATTTTATGTGTTACGCATTTAAACACGAAAAGAAAATTTGATAAATCAAAATATTTGAAATCGTGTACAGAAGAAGATGCTTGATTCTTTTAGATCGTGTGATTTTTGAAATTAATAAATGTAATTTAATTAAACGGATTTTTATAACCCTAAAAAATATTTTAAAAATCTAAGTAGGAGAAGAAATTTATTCACAAATAAATTTTGCGGTCTCCATCACCAGTTTGTAGGCGATACAATTAAATCCTGCGTATTAGCAGTAAGGTCTTCCTCCCAATCGGACAGATTAATTGCAGTATCGCCAGTACAAATCTCCTTTAGGAATAATTCTGGATAATTGTTAGTGTGGATCACTTCTCCATATGAAGGGTTTATTGCGAAGCGATTGAATTGGGATTAGGTGATGGTTAATACTTAACTGTATATAATAGTATTCTCTCCATCTTAGTCACTACTATTATAAACTGGACCAAAACTATGTCTGCTATTTAATTTTACTTAGTATTGTCAGTTGTCTATATAGTAAAATTAAAAAAAATTAGCCTATTTGGTCTGATGATGGATAGTAGACGTTCACTCATCGTGTCATGCTATTCTTAGGTTACCAAGCTGCTGGTGAATTAATTTTAAAATGGTAGAGGAAATCAAATTAAAATAAATTCAAAATTTTGCTCATCATAATTAACGATATTTTAATTATGTGATTCTTAGGATTAAAATGAATTTTAACCCACTCGCTTTAATACTCAAAGAAAACAAACTTACAGGACCAAATTTTTTTTGGCTGGAAATATAACTTAGATATAGGTTTAACTACAAATGGTATTCCTTAAATACTAGAAAATGTGTTTATTTTTGAAAAAAGTTCTTCTTCTAGGCCGGAAGGCATGAAGAAGAAAAATGTTCAGAAATAGGGAGACACGATTTCTAGGGTAGTTAGTGGGCTACGGACTGGTGTGAAAAAGTTTAAAGGCAGATACTTTCACTGCAACAAGACTCGACACTGAAAAAGGGTATATTTAGTATTTCTTAGAAGGCGGAATAAAAATGATAATTTCTGTTCACTGGTTGTGGAAACATGCTTAGCGGTGTTATCGATCGGTACCTGGTGTGTAGATACGGGAGCCACTAATCATGTTTACAATTCATTTTAGGGGTTCCAGAAAACCCGATAACTTAGTGATGGAGAGATTTAGCTGCATATAGACAATAATACGAAGGTGACAGCAATTGCTGTAAGAGATGTCACTCTCAATTTTGGTAGAGATCGGGTTTTAATATTGAGAGATTGTCTTTATGTACCTGCCATTAGAAGGAATTTAGTTTCCATTTCTAGATTGGCTAAAGACGGATATTTAGTTTATTTTAATAACTCTGTGGTTACTAAGGATAATAAACGGGTTATCTGTTTGGGTACATTATTGGATAATTTTTATATTATTACTCCAATCTCTCATACACTGTAACTGACTGAAACAAATAATACATCTATATTACCATATAAGAGAAAGTTTTCTTCTTTAATGAACCAAATATTTCTTTGGTACTTACGCTTGGGTCATATTAATCTAAAAAGGTAAACAGACTGGTAGCAGATGGACATTTTAGTTCATTGAAAGTGGATGCACTTCTAGTATGTGAGTCTTGGTTAGAGGGTAAAATGACTAAGAGGCCCTTTTTGGCCAAAGGCTATAGAGCTAAAGAACCGTTGGAGCTGGTTCATTCTGATGTGTGTGGTCCTATGGCAATTTGGGCTAGAGGTGGCTTTGAGTATTTCATCAGTTTCATTGATGACTACTCAAGGTATAGATACATTTACCTGATTCACCGTAAGTTTGAATGCTTTGAGAAATTCAAAGAATTCAAGTCGGAGACGGAGAAGCGTCTAGGTAAAAGTATCAAATCACTACGATTCGACTGTGGTGGAAAATTTCTCTTTGGAGAGTTTAAGGACTACTTATCATCAGAGGGGATTACATCCCAGTTGACTACACCTGGCACTCCACAGTAGAATGTGTAGTAGAAAGAAAGAATAGAACTCTTATGGAGATTGTAAGGTCAATAATGAGTTATTCAAGTTTACCCGATTCGTTTTGGGGACTCGCTTTAGAGATAACGGCTTACATTCTAAACTTGGTACTTTCTAAGTCAATACCTTATACTCTCACAGGATTGTGGACCGAGCATAAGCTTAGTCTAAAACACATTCGGATTTAGGGGTGTCCAGTACAATTGCTGAAAGGGAACGCGGGTAAATTGGAACCAAGAGCAGAAGTCTGTTTCTTTATAGGGTATCCCAAGGTAACGAAGGGTAGTCATTTTATAACCCTAAGGATCAGCAGGTCATTGTTAGCACCAATACCCGATTCTTGGAGGATGATTATATTATGGATCACAGGCCCAATAGCAAAATTATTCTAGAAGAACTGAGAGAAAAATACTAGTAGAATGGAAAGAGCAACCACAAGTCACTGATATTCCATTATCTCGTCGTAGTAGGAAGATTATTGGGACAGGTGAAAATCAAGAATAGGGTGCTGATGCACAGAATTCAGATTCTATATAGCCTGTTACTGCTAGTACACAGACACAGGTAGTATCTCATCGTAGTAGGAGGGTTGTTCATCAACCTGATCGGTATATGTTCTTGGGAGAGTCGTTTGACAAGATCCCAGTAGAACAGGATACCGAGCCCTGCAACTACAATGGAGCACAACAAGACAAAGATGCAGATCTTTGGCAAATGGCTATGAATTTAGAGATGAAATCTATGTATTTTAATCAGGTCTGAAAACTTGTAGAACCACAAAAAGAGATAAAACCCATTGGATGCAAGTGGATCTACATGAAGAAGAGAGAAGCAGACGGGAAGGTTGAAACCTTCAAAGCTAGGCTTGTTGCTAAAGGGTTCACTGAGAAGAAGGGATCGACTATGAGGAAACCTTTTCGCCGAAAGCCATGCTTAAGTCTATCCGAATTCTCTTATCTAATGCCGCACATTTCGATTATGAAATCTGGAAAATGGACGTCAAGACAACTTTTCTTAACGAAAGTCTTGACGAGTGTATCTATATAATACAACCAGACTGATTCATTGGAAAGGACCATGAACACATGTTGTATAAGCTTAAGAGATCCATTTGTGGACTTAAGCAGGCATCAAGGTCTTAGAACACTCAGTTTGATCAAGCTATAAAGTTTTATGGTTTTGATCAAAGTTCGGATGAGTCCTGTGTATATAAAAAGTATGCCGAAAGCGTGGTAATCTTCATAGTACTTTATGTAGACGATATCTTGCTCATCGAAAATGATGTGGGGGCATTATCTATGATTAAAGTATGGTTATCTGGACAATTCGATATGAAAGACTTGGGAGAAGCCAGTCACATCTTTGAGATCAAGCTTGTGCGAGATCAGAAACAAATGATGTTGGACTTATCACAAGCAAAGTATATCGATGATATCCTTGCTCGCTTTAGCATGCAAGATTCTAAGTAAGGATTTCTCATTTTCAGCCAAGGAATCACTCTATCTAAGGATCAGTATCCTAAGACACCTGATGAGATAGAGAAGATGAAGGTGGTTCCTTATGCTTCGGCAGTAGGATGCATCATGTATGCTATGCTTTGCATTATACCCGACATCTACTTTACCGTTGGCATGGTTAGCAGATATCAGTCTAACCTAGGGCAAGAGCATTGGACTGCGGTAAAGAATATAATCAAGTACCTGAAAAGGACTAAGGATTATATATTAGTTTACCAGGCATACAGTCTAGTACCTTTGGAGTGCGCAGACTCAGATTTCTAATCTGATAGGGATTTCCGTAAGTCTACCTCAGGATATGTGTTTACCTTAGAAAGTGAAGCTATAAGTTGGAGGAGTATCAAGCAGTCCTGTATTGCTGATTCCACCATGGATGCAGAGTATGTGGCAGCTTCTGAAGAAGCCAAGGAGGCCGTTTGGCTCATAAACTTCTTGTTGGATCTAGATGTGGTACCTTCAGTTCTGTCGGCTATTATACTTTACTGTGACAATAGCGGAGCGGTTGCAAACTCGAAGGAGCCAAAGGTCTATAAGAAAGGTAAGCACATTGAGCGTAAGTATCACCTAATACGAGAAATTATACAGAGAGGTGATGTTACTGTGACCAAGATTGCATTAGGAGACAACCTTGTAGATCCATTTACAAAGTGCTTACCGGCTAAGATTTTTGATAGTCATGTAGAGGGCATGTGAGTCAAATGTATGGCAGCATAGTTTTGAGTATAAGTGGGAGATTGTTAGGCTTAGCATATTGAAAACTATATTTTTAGTATTTAATTTTATTTTAATAAAATTAAATTTCTATTTTATGAGAATTTTTACGAGCAATATATGTATATTATTTCTTAATGTTATGCATGGATGTCTGATATTCTGTATAGTATTTAATCTGGTGTGTATAGTAATACTATTTACAGACAGAAGAAAAGATTTTAGGTTCTTGCAGAATATAAGTTTTATGTTCATAGTTTAGATGAAAATGGACATACCATCGGTATGACTGTAGCATAGAGTTTTAGTAGGCCTATCTTGATTACAATGGACAGATAATAGCGTCGTCTACTACTCCGACTCTTTGTGCTAGTACACTTTGTGTGTATTGAAAGGGGCATTTGGGGTAATTAATTTTATACTGACTACATAAATTAATTCACACTCTAAGATTATTATGAATAGTGTTTATCCTATTAATCTTGAAATAATTATTGATTTGCGTATATTTAATATTCGTTATTTTGATTCATTAGAGGGTGCAATCTTATATGGGTCTATATTTTCGGTATGTTAGATAGCGGTATTATTTATATAAAAAATATTAATTATTGACGAAATCTACGTCCCGTTTGATCGAGATTGACGATACCCCCTTAAGGAAGCTTATAAGTTTTAACCGGGCCAAACCCTGCAGGTGGATTTGATTATCTGGCGGTCAAATAAGTTAAGCGAAAGGGTTTAAGGAATACCAAGATGCTGATTAAATTAAATTGTCAGTAATTAAATTTAATTGGCGGGTATTGGGAATCTTAACGTGGGGAGAAATGGTAAGTATTTAATAACAGGAGCTCAATACAAGAAGGTATTGAGATTATGGGTCAGAGTGCAATTATAGTTCTTTAGTAGCGTGAATTGTAATTCAGTATTTTATAAAAATTGCGAAAATTGCCGTGTCTTTCTGTCACGCCCCAAAACCCGGGGTCACGTAAAAATCTACCAAACATCCGTTTTAAATGAAAATATAAGTTTTCATACATTGAAATTCGCCTGTTGAAACCAATGGAATACCCAACAAAGTGTGTCTCTCATATATAAAAGACATATAGTTTCAACATACATACAGTATATCGTCTTACGGCGTACAAAACCTGCCTTCAGGAACAGGTATACCAAAAAAGAAAACTATAAAAGTTTTTCGTCACCGCGGGCACCACATAAGCTACTCCCAAAATAGTTTTATTAACATAAAACCCTGTTTTCATCCTTCAAACCATGCGATGAAAATATTGCAAATAACCAACCATAGTTAAGGAAAAGTAGTAATAAAAAACATTGTTCCCTCACGGAATGCACCATCGTAGAAAAGAAGAAGAATATGATCCTATGTACCGACTCCATCACAAGGGGATAGAGGTAACAACTATAGACTCCTGCCCA
>JAOTRH010008849.1:0-23414 GCA_034768845.1 Heliamphora exappendiculata
TGAGCATGGTTTAATTCGATGGGCTTAAAATCTAAGTTTTTGCTTTTTATTTTCGATTAATATATATATATATATATATATATATATCAATTAAAATTTTAATCATTTGTGGCTATAAAATTTTTGATTTTTGCGTAATTCTAAAATTCTTTAAGAATTCGATGGCTCTCATAATTGTACAATGATTAAAGAAAGTTAAAGAATAGACACTTGGCATCGAAAGAGAGAGTCTTACTTTAGAGTAGTTATTAGTAGTTATAGGTAGTATTTTATAGAATTTTATAAATAGTTGTATTGTATGCATTGTAAATGACACTAATTTCATCAATCCAACAACGGATTTTATTTTTTCTTTTCTTTTTTATCTTTCATTTATGCATTAGGAGCAGCGTAAAGTAGATGGTTCCTGTTCTTCAAGGATTTTTAAGGGAGGATGCTCAACATTTGTCGAGCAACCGTAGGCAAGTGGCAGTATTTCCTTTTTGTAATATTTGTTTCTATTTTATGAAGATTAATAAAATCTTATTTTATTTGTCTTCGATCCTTTATTTTTTTCCCAAATCTCTTGATTTGTTCAGCAATTTTAAATTCTAATAAAATTCTAAAGTTAGGCATGGAACCTATGTGTTATTGTATTTTTAACTTGTCGATGTCGATCTTGATGAAAAGGTTATTTTTTTGTTAAACAGAGGGCTAATGTGTTCGAAGAGGGAGAAACCAGACAGCAAAATCCTCATAGAGTCCAATACCAATTGGAAAGAGGGTTATCCGACCATGACCAGTTGACATAGGAGGATACTTTGGCCATGTTAGTCGGGAATGATGAGGGAGCTCCACCGACATTGGGAAAAGTCGGTGGATTCAAGCGGATCCTTAGAAGAGAATTATGCGAGTGGGACAACAAGTGCGAGATCCCAGGAACAAAAGGCAAATATGGGGGCGAAAAAAACCTCAACCAAATCAAGTGGAGCCAGGTATGGAGTAGGAATCCAAAATTGAGCCATTAGGGCATAGCTTACAATTGGGTCTAACTGAAATGGGCTCTATGGGGTTTGAGGAATGTGATATGATGGACCAATCGAACACAAACCCACGGAACATAAAAATGGCAATGGCTAGGTCATCTGGTGGGCCTAAAAATAATAACGACGATCAAGATTTGGGCTTCTATGGTGGACGTGCAGGCAAAGAATTCGGTGCAGGTCTTCCTAGTACTAAGCACCATAGACAAGTAAATGGCTTCCCAGAATCCATTGTTGTTGTACGTAGAGGCAATGAGAAGAACAAGGCTTGAATGAAAATCAAGGAACTAGACACAGCGCAATCAAAAAAGGAAAAATCACCCTAGTGCAGATCGGACATAAAAGGATTGCATAGGATTTTGTTGGTGACCAATATATGGAGGAATGGAATGGTACTCAGAACAAGGGGAAGAAGTGTCGTGTAGGAATACCTCCAAATTGCAACAATGATGAGCTTGTTTCAACGGCGATGGCTGGTTCCCAACCCTGCCGGCAGCCAAGAAGATTTTACGTTGAAACTGTCGTGGGCTAAGAAACCCACGAACAATTCAATTTCTTCAATTCTTGCTGGGGTGTGAAGATCCTAGTTTGGTTTTCCTAATGGTGCAGTGCTTGCTACGTGAAAAAAATTATTTTCTATTTTAATAATATTATTTTTAAGTTTTTAATCAATCTATGTCGTGAAATGTGAGAAGTAAAGAATCAAATATCTAAACTTAACACACGAGATTTTTTACGTGAAAAATCCAACTTATGTAAAAAATCACGGGACTAATCCAAGTTCAGGTAAATCAAACACTAACCAATTAAACAGTTACAAGACACACACTTACAGACTTTGATCGAATCCTTAATCTAAACGCCTTAAGCTATCTTGCTGAATTCATGTACACCGTTCTTCACTTGATCACCGCAATAACAAATTCTTGAAACTTTACAAGTATTGAATCCTCAATACTTTTACACCGGCAGAATCATTCGTCAACAAACTTAGAACGCATTTGAAGTTGAACACGAACAATCTCAGAATTTTTGAAACTCGAAAGGAACTTCTGATTTGCTTTAAAATTTTTTATTATTGAAGTATAGAAGTTAATTTTCGTGGCTGGTTTATGGTCTTATTTATATAGGTCTCAAAATCAGGCAATTTAAGTTTTAATCGAATTATAATTGCCAAAGGTTTGCTCGAACGCACTTGGAATCGCTCGAGCGATCATATGCCAAATTGCTTTATTGGCTTATACCCTTGGTTTATTGTGTTGTACTTTAGTCTTCCAGCATAAATAATATTATGATAAAAGATTTATAATCCAATTGAGACTTCTAACTCAATTAAATGACTTAACTAAATAAAATAATTTAGGAGTTCTATAGTTATCTAACCATAAGAGTTCTAAATCAACTAGGAGTTTTACAATATTTATATAACTTAGATTGCTATAAAAATATATGAAATTTAATATAATTAATATTATAAATAAATTCATAATAATCTCTCGATTGGTAATTTCAAGTAAATACAAAAACTCTTAACCACGCCAAATACATAATTTTCAAGCTGCAGTTTTCTAGAAGAACTCTTCATGCAATCCTAATTCAAGCAAACATCTTTTTTTTTATTCTTCATCTTCTGATTAGCAAACATCTTTTTTTTTATTCTTCATCTTCTGATTAAAAAAAACTGACAATTTCTCCAAAAAGATCAAATTAATAGAAGTTATTAGAAAATCAATTTAAATTAGATATATATTCTAATCCAAGTCAAAATTCAAATACTATTCGAAAAATATAAAGTCCTAAACTAAATATATCTCCTATTTTTTTGTGTATGTACTAAAAGTGCCGTTAAGAAAACATCATGAAAAATCTAAAGAGGTAATCACATGAAATTATTTTTTTTTAAAAATAATGTTTATAAACTTCTCCTTTCCTTTTTTTTTTTTTATTAAAATTTTTTTCTTAAAATTTAATAACATTATAATAAAATAAATCTTTTTGACATTCGAACCAAATTCAGTTTTGACATCATGGAATCACAACACGTTTGGTAATGTCCAATGACAGTTAAAGCAGAAAGTAGCAGAAATTCAGAGGTTGAATATGAATATGGGGTTCCTAAGCACAAGTGATTCTCATAAAACTATAAATAGCTTGAATAAAGACATTGACGAACTTTGAAAGGAAAGCCATTTTGTGGCCCAATGAGCTCGTGCTAATTGGTTGAAAGACCATAATACAAATTCTTTCATACAAAAATTACATAGGGACATAAGAAGAATTCTATAAAGGGTATTCCTGATACACATAATGTCTAGAAGTTAAAAAAAAAGGAGATTGTTGAGGTATGCTCTATGTATTTTCAGAATTTGTTTACCTCGAAGAGGATGAAGGAGATGGGTCTTGTTATCGACACAGTTCAACCTTATGTATCAAAGTCGCTGAATTGCTTAGTAAGCAAGCCATTCATGAAAGAGGAAGTTTTTAATGCTTTATTCCAAATGCATCCTACAAAGGCACTTAGAGCATATGGTAATCCTTCATTATTCTATCAGCATTTTTAGAAAAGAGTAAGTAAAAGAAATCTATATGGTTGTCCTTCGTGTGTTGATTGGTGGACAAGATATTTTCCATGTTATTAACATTTTTATTGTCTTAATTTCTAGAGTCAAAAACCCAAAATTTCTTTCAGAATACAAACTAACAAGGTTGTGTAATGTAATTTGCAAAATTATTTTGAAGGTGCTAGGAAATCGGTTGAAAACAGTCCTTTCATCTATCATCTCACTCAACCAAAGCGCTTCATTTCAAGAAGGCTAATTGGAGACAATGTCCTTACAGCCTTCGAGTTGTTCCACTACGTCAAAAATAGAAAAAATGGGTATGAAGGATATAAAGCTCTTAAGCTGGTTATGAGTAAAGCATATGACAAAGTGGAATAGCCTTTCATTCAAGCTATTATGAGTAAAATGGGTCTCTATCATCGATTTGTCGAACTTATAATGAAATGCGTCACCTCAGTTTCATACTTTATACTTGTGAATGGGGATCCATCAAGAACTCTCCATCTAAAATGGGGTATTAGAAAAGGGAAACCAATCTCCCCATATCTCTTAACTCTATGTGCAGAGGCCTTTACAGCTCTCGTTAGAAAAGTAGAGCGTAACCAACTCGTTACAAGAGTGGCTATTTGCAAATAGTGACCCAAGGTGTCCCATCTCCTCTTTGCAGATGACATCATAGTGTTTACAAAAGCCAACCTAATGGAAGCTGAAAAAACCAATTTTTGATATGCAACAATGACGTAAAAATCAAATCAACACATAAACCATCCACCACACTATGAGACAAAAGATTTTTATGTAGAAAACCCCAATAAGGGTAAAAACCATGGGATTAATCATAGTATGGAAAAACAAGCATTATATAAGAGTTTGGTTACAAGAAACGTCTTACTACAACAGTTGAATTCTCAACCTAAAGCTATCCATCTTCTTGCCGAATCCTCATGATCAACCAATTCTATACTTGCTTGCCGTTGGAATCCTCCTTCGGACTTTGTCACTTAAAACTCCTCTCAAGTATTGGATGTGATGATCAAGATGAAAAATTGATGATGATTGTTGAGAACATTAGAATAGTCTTGGAATCATCAATACTTGTGCAAAAGTACTCCCCCTCAATGTATACGGCAACAGCCTCTCAAAACACAATGAAAACGCACACATTCAACAGTTGCCTAAACTGAAATACCTATCACCAAAGGCTGCTAACCCTACATAAAAAATAATTATATCTCGAGATAGACCGCTCGAGCGGTCTTTAGACCAATTGATCGGCCATGCCAGATACTAAGCACAACAACTAGGCAACTATTGATTTTATCCTTCTTATCAAATCTACAAAAGAAACTTTAACCACCAAAAGAGCATCATATCGAGGGATAATGTAAAGATTAATAACTTTAATATGTGTCACAGACTTGCCAACACTAGGAGGAAGATCATTAAACAAAATTTTAACAATCCCTATATTTGGCAATTCTGTGACAACTATAAGTTAAGCCACTAAAAACAACAATTCCCAGACATATGAGACATAGATTGAACAATCGCATCATCCAAAACATATATCCAAATGAAAAAAAAGAATGTAACCATGAAAACCACATGCCAAAACCAAAAATACCTCCCCCCCCCCCCTCCCCAAAAAAACAATGTATCTCCATGTGACACCCAGGAACAAAGAAACCAGAGTATATATTCAAAAAAAATTAAATCTCAATGTATCCAAAAACCATGTTACATCAAGGTATATCTAGATGTTAGATTAAAAACCAAGTACCACTCTCCCCCTTTGGCACAGAATTGCCACGGGAAGTCATAAAAGTCACTGAGAGGGGGGAAGGCGAGCACAGACAAATGCTATAAATTCCTGCTGCTCCTGCCACATGGTCTGTTCATGCTGAATTAGGCTCTAAACATCTGCTCATAGCAGATTGACGTCATCGCGGATCAACCTGACCTCAGCCTATAGTCAAGCCAATCTATCAAGAACCTTTGGCTCTGGGGAAAGATCTACATCTGGATCAATACCCATCTCCTTTGGATCAGTAGCTGCTGATCTCGAGGTACCTACAGAGTGGGAAACTTGGACAATATGGGAAGAACTCTGTTTAAGGGTAGTTTTTAAAATAAGCTTATGCAGAAACACGAGTTCACCAGGGTGAGCGCCAGAATGATATTCAGGGACACGAAGGGACCGTAGAAACTGAGTGATAAAGAAATCGAAGTGAAGACCAAGAGACGATTTGCCGCCAATCACTCGCACCAGGGCATAAAACATAACAAGACTAATATCAACAATTTTTTGATTGGCAATAGCCCACATTAGATAACCGTGAGGCTGAAAAATCTCTCATGTGTGGCCTTTAGGTGCAATGTTGACACAAATGATGAGATTGAGTAGGCGATAATCGAGAGTGAGATCCCGTTGAGGGATCAGGACACCCGTAACCCACGAACGAGAAGACCCACAAATGGCCGAAGCGGTCGGGCCATAATCAAAGGATTCCTCACGAAAGAATGAGGAGCGAGGAAAGATGAGGTTAAGAGACCGAGACTCGAGGCCGAGACTCGAGACAATAGTGTCCGGAGTGTGTGTGAAAGCAATACCACAGACATGACCAGAAAACGTATCAACTTTAGAGGATTATTCTACGAGAGAGTTATATAACTCACAAACTAAGGACAAATTGACAGAAAGAGATGACGAGAAAGTTAATAAGGCCTCCCACGTAAGGGCAAGGAAGGAGGCAATGATTGGATTATTAGGGAAATCCCAAAGCACGATGCTCCATTCCAGAAGAACCAGCCGTTTGGCATAGGATTCTAAGTAGGTCTTGAGAGAAGACTTAGAGTGAAATCTACGGGAGAGCTCGGAGGCATTGCTAGGGGTAGTGGATTTGACTCTATACTTTGAAGGCATGATTCTAAGGTATTAAATGAAAACCAGATGATAAAAAGAGCAAACATCCTCAGACAAAAGAAAGGGAAAAAAAACAAACCGAACTAAAAACAACACCCACCAAGACACATGAGGACAGAGCATGGAATAAGGAGAGGAGAAACAAAAACAAAAAAAAACAAAGCACAAACAAAAAAGAAAAAATCAGAGAAGGGGAGAACCAACTCGTAACCACAGATGATATAGATCACTACTAACAAATCACATCTTATGGAAACCACAAACAAATAACTCCTAAACATATCACACAAAAGCAACTCATCCTAAGCTTAAAAAAAACAAAACAAGAAACCTAACCCTAAAACAAGAGAAAGAGAAGAAAAGAAGATGACTTACTTGAAGGAAGTGCAAACCACTCGAAGACCTTGGAAAGCTTAGACCTTGAGAGAAAACCACCGAGAAGAGGAGTCGGTGCAGAGAGGAGAGAGAAAGAGACTCTAAATGAATGAGGAGAAAACACCTTCGAAGGCAATTTGAAAAAACCTGTAGGCGCGAAAACTGCTCGATCGGTCTAAAGACCGCTCGAGTAGTGTCCCTTTTGGGATGACGAAAAAACGAGCTACACATGAGAAATCGAGAGAGCAAAAAGACCGCTCGAGTGACCGCTCGAGCGGTCTATCGGGTGGTGAAAAACTAACTTTGATTTAATGAATAGAGAATTGAAGAACCGAGAAGGTCAAAAGACCGCTTGAGACACCACTCGAGCGGTGTAATAGGCAAAGACACCACATAAGACTAACCTCAAGACACTCCAAGAGAAAGAAAAAAGAAAAATATGTCACACAAAAATTTTTGGGAGGAAAGACACAAGAGAAGTAATAGGTATTGAGACTAAAACCAATTTATATGGAAGTAATGTGAGGTTACATTCCCAGAAGCAAAGAAAATAATCTAAGTGCCTAAATTCATTCATATAAAAACATGAAATACATTTAGACTGAAATATATGATATCATGTGTGTGAGTGAACTGACTTGAACATGGATACTCAGTTTTCTCACATATCGAGACCAACTATGCGAGATTCTTAAAAAGATTAGATTGCCAAAAATACACATAATGACCCTATGTCAACTCAAACATGCTCGATAGACAAACTCCCCCTTAATCCAGGTAAGGCAAAAAAACCTTTGTTCCTCTGGTGACTGCCACACTAAGACGAGCTAGAAAACAAGGCGCGCTTAGGTAGCCATTTTCAAAAACAACATTATCAAGAAACCATGAATGCAAAGGTGACTTTCACACTAATACGAATGAATAAGTAAGATTTGCATAGGTAGCCATTTCCTTAGATATAAACGCATATTGGCTCTCAACCTGAGGCGGCTACACATTAGTACGTACGAAAATACATGGTCCGCATAGGTGACCATTTTCTTAAACAACCAAACAATATAATGCCCAAATCATAGAGAAATTCATCTTTAGAGAATGTAAGTGTTAATCACATTTCATTTCATGTGATCAAGGGGAACTGATACATAGTCAAAACTCAATCACAGTGGATTCTAATACATGAAAAAACCAAACTACCCTAGACAACCAGAAGTGTACAGAATAAATTTAGGTCTGAATGTATTCCAAGAGTTATATGAAAGAACCAAAACAACCACAGAAAATAGCGAGCCTCCAAATGAAAGAGCACACAAAGCAGACATATCATCATTCAAAAGCATAAACTTTCCTTATCTTGTTTACAGTTTTCCAAATTAATGCACAAGATATTCAACTCATTTTTCAGATTCTCTTCTTTCTCATCTTCATTCACAAACTTATTTATATCACTAACACTAGCATCGGAGTGAACAGAAGCAGGAAAAGATATAATGTTATTATCATTATACTGATCCTCATTGTCATCACTCAACTCAGGTTCGTTTTCATCATCCCAAGTTACAGTAAATATTTTTTGCTTCTTTTTCATCTTATTTGGACATTCCTAAGCAATATGCTCAAAACCTTTGCACTCATAACACTGGAGCCTAGAATCTTGAGGTTTTTGCCCCTTTTTATCAAAGACTTTTTTGACTATTTTAGGTTTGCCATTCCCAAATCGTTTCTGAGATTTGTCATCCTGATTCGGCTTTTTGTTTTCATAATTTTTAAAAAAAATTGACAAACATAGCCATCATCAGAAGACTAAATTCATCATCAGAATTACTAGCAAACCCTTGAGCTGAAGTAAAAACTAAATTTTTTGAAGATTTATGATTTTAAAAATTCAACTCATATGTTTGCAAGTTTCCAACCAATCTTTCCACAGTAATAGAGTCAATGTCTTTACTTTCCTCTATTGTAGTGATTTTTGGTTGAAAGCATTCGGGAAGAGATCTCAAAATTTTTCGAATACTTTTTGAATTATGAATTTTTTCACCAAGATTAAAAGAAGCATTAACTATGTCACTTAACTTAGCATAAAAATCATCAAAATTCTTATCATCTTTCATACGTAGAGTTTTAAAATTAGTTGTTAGACGTTGAAGTTTAGAGATTTTTACGGTTTGCATTCCTTCATGAGTGATTTTTAAAATTTTTCACGTTTCTTTAGCCAAATCACAAGTGCTTATTCTACGAAATTTTTCTTAAGTAACTCCGCTAAAGATAGTGTTCATAGCCTTACCGTTCCACTCGACATTCTCAAAATTAGTTATAACCCATTTAGCCGATGGTTTAGGGACACTTTTCTTATCTACAGTCATGGTTGGATAAGTAGACCCCTCAGTAACAGCTAACTAGACCATTTCATCAATGGACTTAAGAAAAGCTCTCATTCGAACTTTTCAGAATGAATAATTAGTCCCATTAAGAAGAGGGGGTCTACTGGTGGATACACCTTCTTTTAAAAACTCAAGGTATGCAATTCAAAACAAGTTGACAAGGATCAAGTAAAAGTCTTCTCTGATACCAATTGAAAAAATTAATTTTTGATATGCAACAATGAAAAAAAAATTACATCAACACATAAACCATCCAGCACACTATGAGACAAGAGATTCTTACGTGAAAAACCCCAATGAGGGTAAAAACCATGGGACTAATCCTACTTTGGAAAAATAAGCACTACGTAAGAGTTTGGTTACAAGAAACGTCTTACTACAACAATTGAATCCTCAACCTAAAACTACTCGTCTTCTTGCTGAATTCTTGTGAGCCAATTTTATACTTGCTTGCCATTGGAATCCTCTTTCGGACTTTGTCACTTGAGACTCCTCTCAAGTATTAAATGTGATGATCAAGATGATAAATTGATGATGATCGTTGAGAACATTAAAATAGTCTTGGAATCATCAATACTTGTGCAAAAGTACTCTCCCTCAATGTATATGGCAGCAGCCTCTCAAAACACAATGAAAACACGCACACTCAACAGTTACCTAAACTAAAATATCTATTACCAAAGGCTGCTAACCCTACATAAAATGTAATTATGTCTCGAGATAGACCGCTCAGCAGTCTTTAGACTGATCGAGCAGTCAAGCCAGATACTGAGCACAACAACTGGACAACCATTGATTTCATCCTCCTTGCCAAATCTACAAAAGAAACTTCAACCACAAAAAGAGCATCATATCGAGGGATAATGTAAAGATTAATAACTTTAATGTGTCACAGATTTGCCAACACTAGAAAGAAGATCATTAAACAAAATCTTAACAGAAGTTATTGCAATCTAGGATCTCCTCCAACAGTATGTGCATGCTTCATGATAGAAAGTAAATATAGAGAATTCTGCGATCTTCTTTAATACTAATGTTCTAATGAAGAGGCAACAATGTATATTGAATTATCTTCGGGTGGAATGAATGCCTAATATTGGAAAGTACGTGGGGATGCCCTCAGTGATGGGTAAATCAAAGAATAACGTCTTTAGCTATATTAAAGATCGCATTTGAAAACAATTGAATGGATGAAAAGAAAAGAACCTTTCAGCCATGACGAAAGAAATTCTTATCAAAGCTGTGGTGAACGCAATGCTAAGTTATGTTATGTCCTAGTTTGAGTTACCCACAAAACTCTGCAAAGATATTAATGCTATGATACAAGGGTTCTAGTGGGGTCAGAAGGAGGTAGGGGCAAGGAAGGTCCATTAGAAAAATTGGGAAAATTTGTGTACCTTCAAAGGGCGAGGTGGTTTGGGATTTAGATGTATCACAGCCTTTAACTGAGCTTTTTTGGCTAAACAAAGTCGGCGACTACTTAAGTTTTCTAACTCTTTGATATCTCAAATGTTCAAATCAAAGTATTGCCCAAACACAAGTGTGTCATAGGCGCAATTGGGAAATAACCAATCTTTTACTTGGAGAAGCATCTAGAAAGCCAAGTCTTGGCTTGAAACTGGCATTCTGTGGGTACATACCTTTAAAGTTATATCCAAACCAAATAGAGCACAAGAGGGAGCCAAGTTAGTTATCTTACCATTCACGACTGTATGAAGTGCAGGAAAAAGTTAATCAATAAGCTTTTCCTTCCTTTCAAGGATGAGGCAATATGCCAAATCCCATTGAGCTCGAGGCCGGTAATTGATACCTGGGTGTGGCACTACTCCAAAAATGCATCTTCCTAGTAAGATCGGCATACCATTTGGAAATGTATATTCGAGCTAGGGCGAGGCAAGCAAGCAGCTCTGAAAGCTCGACGGAGGTGAAGTCTTTTTGAAAGACAGTATGACAACTCCAAATTCGAGGTAAAGTTAAGATATTTGCTTTGAAGATGTGTTTGGGTATTTTACCGGTACGATCGCATCTAAAAAACATAAAATTGTGGACTGTGATTTATGTGAGATATGTAGAAAGGAATTTGAAACCATGGGACATTGTTTTTATGATTGTGAGGTTGTGCCTTTAGTATGTCAAATGAGCCAAATTGAAGTTAATCCAAGAATGGGTCGGGTAAGCACAATTTTAGACTAGGTGTTCGAATGTTACAAGTCTATGGATGTTGCTGCGATGGGTATTTTCTTTATAACCTATTGGTGTCTGTGCACGAATCGCAATGCGTTTATTTTCTCTAAGAAACAAAGAACCATGAGGATATTGTTACCTTTGTTGGGGACTACATCAATGAATTTGTGACTTCTCAACAATGAAAAAGGGGCTAACCTGAAAGATTGATGTTGGTGAATGGTTTCCTTTGGAAGCTGGTGTAACCAAAATAAATTTTGATGCTACTTAATTATTTCAAAACGTTTGGATTTTTTTGGTATAAGTGTGGTGATTAGAGATTGCAAATATAAGGTTATCACTGCCATGCTGGAAAGGCACCTACTGAATGATGATGTAGGTTGTAGTGAGATAATGGTTGCGTTCAAAGCCATCAGTTTTGCTATGGAATTGGGGTTGACCAATGTGATATTGGAAGGGCACTCGTTCTCAATCATTGAATGTATTCGAAAAGAACAGAGCCTGCTGTCATTGTTCGGACACATAGTGCAAGCAATCAAAGCCGAGATCATAATGTTCAAAAGTTTTTTGGTGTTGCATGATGGAAGACAAGGAAACCTAGCGGCTCATGGTTTAGCCTGTTTGGGTAAATAAGCCAATTCTCTGCAGTCATGGCTAAGGGGCGTACCCGCTCCGTTGGATTATTTGGTTTAGTCAGATGTTGTGTGTCCTTGAGAGATCTTTTGTTTTCTATAAAAATAAAAGGTTCTCTAATTCAAAGCCGTTAGTTTTGCTAAGGAATAAGGGTTGATCAATGAGATATTGGAAGGGGACTCGCTTTCAGTTATCGAAGGTATTCGAAAAGAACAGAATTTACTATCATTGTTCGAACACAGTGCAGGCAATCAAATTCGAGATCACCATGTTCATTAGTTTTTTGGCATTGTATGTTGGTAGACAAGGGAACCTAGTGGCTCATAGTTTGGCCCATTTTGCTAAAGAAGCCCAATTCTTTGTAATCATTGCAAAGGGGCGTACCTGCTCAATTGGATTCTTTGGTTCAGTCGGATGCTGTGTATCATTGAGAGATCTTTTTCTTTCTATAAAAATAAAGTCCTTTAATTTAATGCTTAACAATTTTATGAACAAAATCACCTTATTACTTATATTCTTTTAATTATTTGGTACAAACTCTTATCACGTCATTACCATTTATCAACTCTAGTCGTTGTTGATGACTTTCTTTGACTGCCTCTGATAACCATTTTTCGATGACTTCCATGCGACCATTTTATTCAGTGACTCTTTATTTATAGTTTTTGATAACTTGTCGGCGGCCTCTAATAGTCCTCCTATAACTTTTTCGGTAACTTTTTTGACGACCCATAAAATAGATAAATTTAACTATTATTTGTATTCGAGCAATGAATTTTATCTTTATTCACTTATTTTTGATACAAATAGGTTTATTTTATTTTATTTTATTATAAGTGAATACTAGAAATAAATTTTATTATTCAATGAATTCGAACAATGAAAATTATCTCTATTCACTTATTTCTAGATGTAAACAAATAAAATTATATATGATTTTAATACCTTTCGAAATTAATCATGAAAAGTTGTTGGAGTTAGTCATTGGAAAATCCCCAAAATTAGTGATCAGAAGTCACTGGAGTTGATCCCAGAGGTTGCCGAAGCTTATCGCTAGAGCTTGCTTGCAGTCACCAAAGATGAAGGTGGAAGGATGGGAGTGTTGAGACAGAAATAATGTGTAAAGCGATGAGTATATATTTAGAGTAGCAAAGGTAATTTGGTCTAATTTGACCAAACGAACTATTGGTTCAATTTAACCTAATAAACTTTAAGAGTAATCAAATGATCAGATATAATTATTTTTAAACATTATAAGAAGTGAAAAGTAGTTTAATTTTTTTATCACCCTTGGTGCTATAATTCTTATGATATTAGTTTTATCTCATTTAATACTTTATATATTATAGAATTTATCCAATACATCAATATGGAAGATTAATTAGTTAAAGAAACAACAAAATTGTATTGCTTTTAGTTTTAAAAGAATAATGAGACTAAATTGTTGGAATCTGTGAATTTCATTGGCCATTGAAGTTCAGATTTCAATAGCAGAATCAATTACAATTGAATTGGCCATTCAATTGCAATTGAAACCTGGAAATCAATAGCCATGAGTGGCTATTGATTTCTATGGAAAATCCTCCATAATGAAAGGGCCAGATATTATGTCTTCACTCAGAGAAGAGGAAGAGACAGAGTCTCAGAAGAGGAAGAGGAAGAGACATAGAAGAGGAAGAGACAGAGACAGTCTCAGAAGAGGAAGATGAAGAGACAGAGAAGAGGAAGAGACAAAGCCAGGAGCTCAGAAGGTCAGCCTGGAATTCAATAGCCATAAGTGGCAATTGAATTCTCTATAACCCATCTCCTTTTTGAAGAGGCTATATAAGGGTCATCCTACATGAGAAAGAAAGAAAAAAGACAGAGACAAAAGGAGAGCAACAGACGAAAAAGCAACAGACAGAAGGTGAGAAAGGGGAGATACAGTTCTTAGGTTATAGTGCAAGCTGCAAGAGAGAGAAAGACAGACGGAGAACGTTCGTAGCCGATTCTTGGTGGTGTTCCAACGATCGTGGAGTCGTTTTATCCTAGGAGAGTGACGCCGGTGAAATACCTACAACACCCTCGGTAGGCGGCGAATCATTCTTAAGGAAACTGCGATTGCAGGATTCGGTTTGCAAATTTCATTCATTCCATTTCTGTTATTTCAATTTCCTGTACTTTCAGATTATTGTAATTTGTTGAAAGTAAATAAAAATGTATTTTCTGGATCCCCGAGCATGTATTTTATTTTGGCGTTAGTTATTCTCCCAACATAAATTTTACTAATTTTTTTTTCAGGAAAACAAATGAGGGATTAGATTACAATAAAAATTTTAGTGCAATTTATTGTGTGTGACTTGCATTATGCCAGACCAATATAATTACATTTTGATTTACATGTAGTTGGAGTTATAAATTCACAAAAATTTTAACTCATATTAGATTAGAATTTTTATGATTTATTTATAAATTGTAGACCTTACAATTCTAGTAGATGAGTAAAAGATAGACAAAGAGATGCACGTAAATGAAAAAAATATCAGAGGCACAATGGCGATCTTTGAAAAGAGAACTTAAGTTTGTTTCAAGGTTTGCGTTGTAGGTGTTGAATTTTGAGTAATTTTTAGTCACATAATTGTATATTCTATTATTATAATAAATTATCTCTTTCACCCGTAATATATACAGGATGTGCCGAATAACATAAATTCTCGTTTAATTTTTTTTTATGTGTACATGAATGTATTTTTATTTACATTCAAAAATTAATAATTAAATTCCAACACAATTGAATTCCAACTAATCCAACAAACAAACAAACAAGGCCCAAAGTAGAAAGTCGGTTGCATTGAATAACTTGGGGGCAAATGCCGGGAGCATACGATAATCTCCTGGCCAATGGCTGCGCAGCTGAAAGGAGGTCTTAGCCTTAGGTGGGTGCTGTAAAAAAAGGTTATGCTTAAAAATGGTGTCAGCCGTCAAAAAGGAGAGAGATAGAGGAGAGGGTGGCATCTTTGTCAGCGGAGAAATCACAAATCTATTGACTTTTTTACGGCTGATACAGTCGATCAAATCAAGGTTTGACTTTTTTTTTTATGTGCTTTCTTTTGTAATCAGGTGTGGCCTCATCGAATCAAATCATTTCTATAGCGGTTTTTGTCCGCTGGATTGGATCTTAAGACAATGGCCTTGTTTCGGCAAATGTTAATTATTAGTTTATTATTTTATTTTTATTTAAAATTTATAGAATTTGATTTATTTATTTATTTATATTTTTTTGATTTTTTTATATTTTAATTAAAAAAATTTATTTTTTAATTTATTTTAATAAAAAAATTTAAAAAATATAATAATTTAACTAAATAATAATAAAAATTTATTAAAAATAAAAATTTACGATAACAAATAAGTCAATAAACTAAATTCACCAATTTATAGCCAATATTTTTTGTCCCACGCCCAGGCATTTTCCTTGTATTTGGCATATTTTTTTATACAATTTTATTTTTGCTAAGCTTTTTTAATATTATTTTAAATAATTGTACTTTTTTAATTTTTCTTGTTATAAAAAATAAAAAAATAATTTTTTTTTATGAAAACCTAATTTTTTTTATATAAGACAAAAGAAAATCATCTTAACATGTATTTTTTTTGACTTTTTTTCTAAATTTTCCTCTTTAGTTAGAACATACTTACTTTTTGAATTTTCTCATCATAAAAAAATCGAAATTTTTTTTAATCAAAATACAAAAAAATTAGAAAAGAAAAAAAAAGTTCCAAAGAAAGCCACTAAATTTTTTAATCCAAACATGGCTTTTGAGTTTATTTCACTTAGTTAAAACTATAAGGGCATGTTTGGATTGAGAGAGAAGAAGTATTGAATTGGATTAAAACATATGGGGATCCACCATTTCACCTTTTGTCTTACATAATAAATTTTGCATTTGTGTTGTAGAATTGAGATTATTTGTTTGATTGATGAGGGATTCTTAATATGTAATTAATGGTATTAATAATATCAGACTAATTTGATATTATTAGTATCATGCTTTGTATTATTTTTTCTTCTTTTTTAATTGTCAAAAATACATCAACAATTTTTATTCAATTTTTATCTCACTCTAATCAAATATAAACTAAATTTTTTTACTATACATATAATTTATTTCATAATTTTCTGATATTAAAAAAAGAGAAATTTGAGAATTATACCTTTTTTTAGACCTCATAAAAATTTTAGTTCTACTATATTTATTTTACTAGTTTTACTTCATTATAAATCGGGATAAGATTTTATAACTGATTTACCTACATTTAAAATATTAAACGTTCTTTCCTACCATATTTGAAATTTGAATTTAAATAATATCTAATTATTGACTTTTTCTTATGTCATATTTGAAAAATTAAAATTTTCTTTCTATCATCTTTAAAATTTAAATTTAGCATAATATCCAATCATTGACAGAGACATGATCGACCTCCATAACCATAATTGCCTCCGGTGTTTGGCTCGCCTCCAATTCTAACAACCAGTGCATCTACTAGATCTGGTGGCCCGCTCTCTTCATCGGCATTACTGTCCTCCTCATCCTCCTCATCTCCCTTGCTGCCTTTTTCGGCACCTACCAAAACAAGCAACGCCTCTTCGTTCTCTTCGTGAGTGCATCGTCTTTCTCGTCCTCACCTTTTTCAATCGTTAGCGCTTATCGATCTTTCGCCATTCTCGATTATGCTTTTCGCGAGTACTGACTTAATGAATTCTCATTATGACTGAGGAATCAGAGAAAGATCGATTGACGATGATGAAACTAATAAATTTACTAATAGTACATCAAAAAAAAGTATTACTAGTACATTTACCAGTTATTTCTCTGCAACATAATTGTTAACCATAATACAAATGTAACTAATAAATTTATCAACTAGATACATAATATTAATTTGTATGTAAGTGATAAATGTATCAATTAAAACATAGAGAAAATAAAGTTATTTTCAAATGAGAAATCTTACACAAATTTTTCTGTAAATTTTAAAGGAAAAATGTACAATTTATTAGTTGTGAAATGATTTTGATTTTATTCTTACTACTAATTTTAAGTTAGACTGAATAAAAATAATATAAGAGTTAAGGGTTAGGGTTCCTTGCAAATTTTTTGGAAATGAATTTTTAGACTAGATTTTTTATTTATGTTTAGAAAGATTTCTTGTGCAAGATTTTTTGGACGAGATTTTTTATTTTCTTTTAGAAATGAATTTGGTCAATCACACTTGAAATCTTTTAAAGATGTAATTTATGAATATTTTCGGTAAACATTAATATTTTGGAACTAATTTTATTTATAAAAAAGTTAGATAAAACCAATTCTTACATATCAACTAATATTTGGACCTCTATCAAATTTTTTTTTCAAAAAACACCTAAGAGACCCACAATATTAGTTATTCCTTCTATTCTATCAAACTTTATCTAGAATAACAAATGATGGTCTAAATTTATAAATTATAATTAAGTAAATAATTATAAATTCGTTTAGAATTGTTTGGCATGTTTGTTTGCGGGGTTTGGGCTTAGAATTAGACTATTTTAATTATAGTACCATAGAAAGTATTGTTTGGCAACTATTTAGAGAAGGGTTAAGAAACCAACCTTAACTAACTTAACAACCCATATGGGGATTGTCTCAATTCCATGGGAGAGGTAAGTTAGTTAGTCAGAGGATAATTTTAATTATTTTTGTACATATAAAAATTTAATCATATTATCCTTCAGTTATCATATTCTTAATCAAACACCCTTCACTACAAAAAATGCTATACTAATATTTCAATTTATAATACTCCAGACATTAATAAGCCAAATACACCAAGGCCATGCTTGGAGTTCAGGATAAATGAGTCAGACTGAATTATTAGATCGATTAATATTCTTACCCTATGTTTGTTTGGTTAAAATATATTTAAACTAATTATTTTAGTCGAATTCCATATCCCTCATATAACAAATCCATGAAAGTGTGAAATATTAATTTTACTATTTCTATTTATATACCGAACCAAAAATTATTATTATTTTTGTTTCTTATCTATGATTTAAAAAAAAAATTTGTTCCATTTTTTTACTTTTCAATTTTAAAAATTTACCCCTTTTTTTATTTTTGTTCTATTTTTTATCTAAATTAGTAGGATTAAGTTTTAATATTAAATTTTTACTTTGCAACTTTATTAGTGACGTTTTTTAGTTTTATTTTTCGGCTCTAGGATTATCTATTTTCTCTTTTTTTTGACTTTTTGGTCTTATTTAAAAAAATTATTTTTGTCCTTACTTAAATTTTTTTACTTTTTAGTCTTATTTGATAACATTTCAATGGTGTTTATTCAATATACATACAACTAAATATTCCACTACCAAGTGATGTAAAAAACAAAAAGAAATTTTTTTCTATACTATATTTTAAATTCACTATAAACGACAATGATGTGAGTTATACCAACCAATAAATAGATTTCAAAGTCAAATTCTGAAACAAAAAAATCATCAAATATAAATTTTCTAACAAAAAAAAAAAGACTTTGTAATTACAATATATCAACTTTCTCATGGTGTGAGGAATTTTTTTCACTATATTATTATTTTTAACTAATTATTAACAAAGCAAACAAAAATTGGATTAAGCCTTAAGATTGTTAATCCACATTAATCCCGTCCGAAACTCTAAACATGGTTTAATCATTTTATAAAAATAGTTGTTCAACCAAACGAGCAATAATTATAAATTAATAAATTATTATCTGATATAATGTATCCGCTTTATGGCACTAGACAAACACCCCTAATGCGTAACAATAATGATAAAAATACAAAAAAGAGTATTAAAAATGCACTTTCTACTTCAGAGTTTTGATTAAGCTCTACCTTCATTTAGCATCAGTTTATTTTGACATAAAGTATTTTATAATAGAAAATATCTTTTATATAAAATAATTTTATAGACAATATATATTTTAATTTTCCACTGTTTAGTTATTACTCAAAAAAATATTTTTTTAAAAATTATAAATTTTTAAATCTTAATACGCTACTATTTTAATATAGTCAATTGCAACCACCATTTTCCCATCACCATCACCAGCACCACAACCATCACTCCCCATTACCATCCACACTACCGCCAACAACATACCCCCACCACCATCAAATAAACGCCACCCTCACCACAATGCAATCACCACTACCAATGTTGCCACCATCAATGAGAGAGAAAGAGAGAGAATATTTTCTAGTGCCAATACTACCGAATCTTATCCTCGCTTGATATATTTTTCGACCCTACATGGGGTTTTTTAGATCATATTCATCCCTTGAGTCGAGTTCAAGATACTATTTGCATTTGAAAGATTCTTGGTGTACGATCAGCTAGTCAATCTTGACTCACGATATTTGAGGATAGATTCGCGGGTGGACGATCATTTTAGGTAAATGTAGGATATCATAATGCTTTTAAAGCTCCTATTTCTTCTCTCTTGGGAGTTGTTAGGATTAGGGTTACTTTTTATTTATTTTAGTTTTCATTTGTTATTCATTTTTCTATTCATGTCAAGCATATATATTCTTTTTAGGATGTAAAATATAGTAAAACTCCAATAAATGTAGAGATATTTGTGATTTTTGCGATAAATAGTATATAAACTGTGTTCTGTTAAATTTATAAATTATGCATTTCTGTATATTTATATCCCTTCACACACTATACACTATGAAAATCGTTATTTTGATCTTGGTTATCATGGTCGCAACGTCTGGTTGCTATGCCTGTGATAAAATGTTACTTGTTTACAACGATAGCGACCACTGGTTGACACGGCCATGCTAATTCAATTTGTATTTTATGACGGCCGCAACTTCTAGTTGCTATGGCCGCGATCTTTTTGTTAGTCCAATAACAAAAATAATATTTTATAACTCTTTTTAGCCTCTGTTTGACCCTATATGTAACATGTTAGAACAGAAAACTATACATGTCTTTTTTAGGATTGTTTTTCTTTTGATAGGATTCTTTAGTTCCTTTTATATATTCACCTTGTTTTGTTAAACAATAAATGCGGCATGATTAGATATGAAAACTACATCATATGACCCATAGGATTTTTCTTCTTCTTTTAGGTAAGCTTTTTTTTTTTCTTGTTTGTTTTTGTATAGATGCTCTTTAACCTCATGTTCTGTATTTGTTATTTTTGAAAATTTTACGACAAGAGTTGAATATAATAAAGTAGAGATTAATTTAACGATTGGACAAAAGAGGTGACTAACACCTTCTCTATTTTGTACTCCGAACCCTTTTTTAATGGTAACATAAACCCGTGATTTATTTTTTTATTTTTCAATTTTTTCTTTAAACTAAGTGGCTACTATATTTTTCTACGTATTTAGTTATCCTGTCTTAAGGGAGAAAAATCTTCGCTATTTTCTTTTCTTATAACAAAGGGGTATTCAAACATGGATTTTGCACACAAAAAAAATAAAGGAAAAGAGGGTGACAACCCATTTTCTTTTCTTATAACAAAAGGGGCATTCAAACATGGATTTTGCACCGAAAAAAAAAAAAGCAAAAGAGGGTGACAACCCATTTTCTTTTCTTATAACAAAAGGGGCATTCAAACATGGATTTTGCAAAAAAGGAAAGAGGGTGACAACCCATTTTCTTTTCTTATAACAAAAGGGGTATTCAAACATGGATTTTGCAAAAAAAAAAAAAGGAAAGAGGGTGACAACCCATTTTCTTTTCTTATAACAAAAGGGGTATTCAAACATGGATTTTGCACCAAAAAAAAAAAAAAAGGAAAAGAGGGTGACAACCCAAATAAAGCGCCACAGTAGCCTGCTTTTCTGATGAAAAACTATTATCATAAACAGGATCTTGTAGTTCTTCGCCATCTTCATTTTCTATAATCTACGATCACTTTTTATAAATAAACCTTTTTCATAACGTTCTCCCTTTTTACAGTCAATGGCACGATGTCCTGCCTCCCCACATTTAAAACAGCGCAACCCATTCCCAGTTGTAAAATTTCTACCTTGTTACCCTATTTGCACAACCATAGATGGCTTCCCTAGGACTCCTGCTTGAATCAGACCTCGCACGCCAACCATTAGATTAGTATTTAGTACAGAAGTAGGGGTTTCAGTTGCCATTACTTGCTTTAGTAGGATTATCCAAACGTTGTTTCAACTTCTTCCCCACCTAAAAGCCTTCTAATGTGCCTCATAAATTGAATATGAGCCAAGTAGATTTAACATATCCTAGTGTTGAGGCTGTAGTCCCCCAATATACCGAGACACTAATTTCTCTTTTGTCTCAGCAAGGTCGTTACGTCCCAACAACTGGAAGAAGCGAGTAGTATATCCGTCAATTGTCTTCGCTCCTTGCCGTAGATTCTGTAAACTTTGGTACATTTCCGCGCATAAGTGTGCGGGAGGAATGCCAAACGCATCTGTTCTTTTAGCTTATCCCAAGAATAATCTTTTTTTTCCTTGCCGTACTCGCATAACCTTTGTTTGTTGCCACCAGGCCATGGCCCTTCCACAAAAACGAGTAGCCACTAGCGACACCTGTTTCTCATTTGGGACCTCTTTGAAGTCCAATATCTCTTCTACTGTAAAGAGCCAATCCAAAAACTCCTCTAGTTGCAGGCTGCCATGAAACTTAGAAATGTCAACATTCAAGCCTGCCTCTCTTTCCAGAGGCAAATTCCTAGAGAAGGTGTTATCTTCATCTTCTTCTGTTCAGTTTTTTCCTTTCTCATCATCCACAAAATGTGGATTTTGAGGGACTCATTGTTGAAACTGTTATTGCTTCTATAGTAGGGTTTAAGGCTACAACCTGCTGGGTCAAAGTGTCAATTTATTGTTCCAACCGAGTATTATCATGCTCATAGACTTCCTCCATGGTTCGTTGCTTTCTTGGTGGCATGATTGCCAAAACATAATCTTTTTTTTTTATACCAATTGATGTAGCAAAAAAATATAAAATAAAAAAAAATATGATAAGTAATTAGATTCGTTGATTTATAATAAATGCCAAAAACAAGAAATAAAGATAAAAAATTCATTTGATGATTCAAAAATAAATACCAAATACAAAAAAAAATTTCAACTCATTAATTCATAAGAATATTGGAATTAAAAGCAAAGAGACTTGCTCTCAATATATTATTATTTAATCAAAAATTAGATTATCCAAGGGCTTACAACTATTATTTTGAACCAATAAAATTTTCTCATAACTAGAAAACATAAAGGAAAAAAGGCAACATTTGCAGGACAAGAAAGGTAAGGAAAAATTTAAAAAAATACCAAAAATAGAAAGATTTAATTTAACATCAAATTTGAAAATTAGAATAAAAAGTAAGATAATAGAAAAAAAAACCTAGCCTAAAACAAATTTGTTAAGAAAAAGTAATTAATAAATTAATTATTTTTTAAAACAAAAAATTTAAATATTTGATGGCCTAAATGATAAAATGTGACTAAAAAGTGACTTTAATCATAGCATAGCAATGAAAAATTATTGTTATCAAAATATAAATGATTTATACAAAAAAAAATTAATTAATCAAGTATTAAAAAATACTTTAACAACGCACATTTGCGTTAAAAAGATAAAGGGTGAAGTCCAATCATGGTTCATTTTAAAGCCAAATTTATCTAAATAATTTAATTCTTTATGTAGGTAATTTACATACTATGAATAATAAAATAAATGGTAGAATCATTCAAGTAAGCTTATCTCGAGTCTAAAATTGATTTAGCTTGTGTTTGAATTAATTTTTATATTTTTATATTTTTCTTAATTTTTAGTTATTTTTTTTTAACATTAACCTAAATGAGTATAATTTCTAGATTTCTCTCGTTATGAAAAAATAAAAAAATAAAATTTTTTGATCAAAACTTTTAAAAAATTTATATAACATGAAAAAAAAAAACCAACTTAAGTAGGCTTATTTTCTTTTTTACTTTTTTTTATTTATAAATTTTTCATTTTCAAAGAACTTTTTTTAAATTTGGCCATAATAGATATACTTTTTAAAATTATCTCATAATAAAAAAAACTCAAAAAGTGACAAATTTAAACCAAAATATAAAAAAAAATTTAGAAAAAAAAAAAAACTTCAAAAAATGTCATTTGACTTTTTAGTCCAAACATAATTTTAATATGACCACTTTAGTATGGCCGGAGGAGAAGCTTGCTAAAAAAATAAATAAATTAATATTATGGTGATTATATTTATATACTTTTGACGTGACATCACATCAGTGCTGTTTATATTATTTAATAAATTATAATTATTT
>JAOTRH010008860.1:1950-15750 GCA_034768845.1 Heliamphora exappendiculata
TTATATTATAAGATCTTGATCTGAATATTATTCAAGTTGGGAGGTTGAAATACAACACAAGAAGCAAAGAGTACAAGTGTACAAACCAATGAAGCAAGTTGAGGACCTTAGGTGATCGTTTAATTGGTTTAACATATGGGCCACCCATGCTTTTCTTATTATAATAATATAGATATAGATTTCTTGGATAGGTTAATGTTAGGAAATAAATTCTTACAAATAGGAAATTAATTATTATTTTATAAGAATTTAATTTTCATAATTATTATGACAATTCATGTTGTATTATAAGTGTAAAACTCCTAATGTGTTTTGAAATCTTGTGGTTGAATATTTTTAAGAGTTTTGATTTGTTTGTGTTTCTTAAGTGATTATTCTAGTTTGATTTAGAGTTATGAGTTTGTATTATATTATAAGATCTTGATCTGAATATTATTCAAGTTGGGAGGTTGAAATACAACACAAGAAGCAAAGAGTACAAGCGTACAAACCAATGAAGCAAGTTCGCACAAGAGTATAAAGCAATTTGGCACATGACCGTTCAAGCGGACCTTAAGCAGTTTTAATTCGATTGAAACTCAAATTACCTGATTTTTAGACTTATATAAAGGACTAAAGGCCAGTCACAAAAATTAATTTTTACACTTCAATAGTCAGATATTCTAAAGCACATCAAAAGTACATTTCAAATTTCAAAATTTTTGTTATTGTTCGTGTACAACATAAAAGACATTCTAAGTTTTCTGACGGAGGATTCTGTCGATATGAAAGTACTGGGAATTCAATACTTGTGAAGTTTCGATAATTTCTTACTATAGTGATCAAACGAGAAACGGTGCACGTAAATTCAGCAAGATAATTTAAGGCATTTAAATTGAGAATTCGATCAAAATCTGTAAGTGGGTGTCTTGTAACTGTTCAATTGGTTAGTGCTTGATTTACCTGGATTAAGATTAGTCCCGTGATTTTTTACCCAAGTTGGATTTTTCACATAAAAAATTCCATGTGTTGAGTTTAAATGTTTAATTCTTTATTTCTTGTATTCTACGACATAGATTGATTAAAAACGTAAAAAGAATTATTTTTTAATTGGTTTGATTAAAAAATATAAAAATAATTTTTTCAATTAGTATCAAAGCGGGTTTATATTTTTTTTAAAATAATATTTTTTTGATATAAAAAAATTATAATATTTTTTTAATTAAAAAGGGTTATAATATTTTTTTGACTAAAAATATATTTTTTTTAAATGTCCTAATCAATCTTATTTATGAATTTGCCTGAGGAAGAAAATTTTAAATATTAAATCATTCACTGCCTCAGTTACTTCATCTAAAAATGATTTCTCCAATCAAGAATCCATTGTATCTTAAAGTGACTCTAGTAATAATTTTGATAATTCAAATTCAGATGAAGATAGTGAAAAGAATCTTCAGTAGGCTTATGATAAATTGTATAAAGAAAGCTATAAAATGATAAAAATTATCACTAAGATATCACTAAGCTATAAAATCAAATCTTCTTTTTTTGTTTGTATTAGTGTGACAGCCGCCGAATAAAAGTATAAATAAATTTTTTTATATATAGTTCTTTTTTAGGGAGAGCTTTCATCTTTATTTAACAGATATACATTAAAAATTTATCCGATTTGATGTCAAAAGTGTAAAAATTCTTTACAATATTCAAATATGTTTCATGAAATATCGATCACAAATAAGAATTGAATCCGAAATTTGAAGAAAAAATCAAGTAAACTCTTGCTTAAGTTTTTTTTATTTTTTATTTTATTTTCACGTAACGTTAAATCTCAAGTTTGTTTTTATTTTGAAAATTCAATAAATTTTGATTTTCATTGAATAATTTATATTTTTTTGGTTTGAATGTCAAAAGAATTTATTTTATTATAATGTTGTTAAATTTTAAAAAATAAAAAATAAAAATGGGGAGTTTATAAACATTATTTTTTAAGAAAAACAGTTTCATGGGATTGCTTTTTTAGTTTTTTCGTTGTGGTTTCTAAGCGACACTTCCACGCCATACACAAAAAGGGGAAGATATGTTTCGTTTGGAATCCTATTTTTGGAATTTATTTTTCTAATAATTTATATCTATTTGATCTTGTTGGAGATATGGTCTTGTTTTGTTTGATTATGAAAAGAAAATTAATAAGATTTCTTGAATCATGATTTGAAGGTTCTCTGGGGAGATTACAGATTGAAGATGTGCCTTGTGTAATTAGGAGTTTTGTATTTATCAGAAATTGTCAAGAGGGAAGATTGCTAGGAAATTAATTATTATTTTGTAAGAATTTAATTTTCATAATTATTATGGCAATTCAGGTTGTATTATAAGTGTAAAACTCTTAATGTGTTTAGAAGTCTTG
Organism: Heliamphora exappendiculata; assembly: GCA_034768845.1. Lineage (NCBI taxonomy): Eukaryota > Viridiplantae > Streptophyta > Magnoliopsida > Ericales > Sarraceniaceae > Heliamphora > Heliamphora exappendiculata. The sequence goes on from JAOTRH010008860.1 coordinate 4,334, forward strand.
TGGTTTGATATTTTTAGGAGTTGTGATTTGTTTGAGTTTTTTAAGTGATTATTCTATTTTGATTTGGAGTCATGAGTTTGTATTGTATTAGAAGACTTTAATTAAAATATTATTTAAGCTAGAAAACTAAAGTATAACACAATAACCTAAGAATACAAGCGTACAAGCTAATGAAGCAGGTTCGCACAAGAGCAAAAAGCAATCTGGCAAATGACCACTCGAGCTGTCCCAAATGCGTTCGAGTGGACCCTAGACTGTTTTAATTAGGAATGGTAATGGGACGGGGTTGGGCGGGGCCAGGGATTAGTTCTTCCATCCCGTCCCCTATTTGATCGAGGCGGGGACAGAGGAAAAAATCGAAAAAGTTGCGGGGAACAGTGTAGGTATAAAAATATTTCGGGTATAATTTTTAAGGATTAAAAGAGTAATATTAATAAAAATTATAAATAATATAATAAATAAAAAATAATAGTTGATGAATTAATATAACTAAATATACAAAATATACAAAATAAAAAAACAATTAGAGATAAATATAATATTTTAATATTTTGAACTTATTATATTTATAAAAATATATATTATACATATATTAATATTTAAAAAATATTTATTTTATGTAATCGGGGGCAGAGCGGGAAAAAACGGGGCAGGGACGGGACAGGGTCAGGTCGGGGCGAAAAAAATTACCATCTCTAGTTTTAATCCGATTGAAACTCTAATTGCCTGATTTTGAGACCTATAAAAGACCATAGACCATTTGCGAAAATTAACTTCTGCACTTCAATAATCAGATATTCTAAAGCAGATCAGAAGTTCCTTTTGAATTTTAAAATTTTCAAGATTGTTCGTGTTCAAGTTAGAAGGTGTTCTAAGTTTACTGACAGATGATTCTACATGTGTGAAAGTATTTAGGATTCAATACTTGTGAAGTTTCGATGATTTATTACTGCGGTGATCAAGCGACGAACGGTGCATGTAAATTCGGCAAGATTGCTTAAGGCGCTTGAATTGAGGATTCGATTAAATTCTGTAAGTGGGTGTCTTGTAACTGTTTAATTGGTTAGTACTTAATTTATCTGGACTAGAATTAGTCCCATGATTTTTACCAAAGTTGAATTTTTCACGTAAAAAATCTCGTGTATTGAGTTTGGATGTTTAATTTTTTACTTCTTGTATTTCACGACATAAATTGATTAAAAATGTAAAAATAATAATTTTTTTAATTGATTTAATTAAAAAATATAAAAATAATTTTTCAGTTAATGTGATTGTTCAAACACACATTGTAGCATTATTTCTTTCTACTAAGGTATTTTTTGAGATGTTTAAAAATTTTGATTTAATTGTAAGAGATTTTGTTTTTTATAGTAAAAAAGAGAAAATAAAAGTTATAATGTTTTGGATATTGATACAATTTTTTATTATTGTTGAGAGAAAAATTAGATTTTTAATCAGGGGTATAATATATATATTTTTTATATTAAAAAATAGAAAGGTTTTTTAGAAGAAGAGAGCAGTATAGTTTAAAAATTGACATTTTTTAATATAATAAAATCAACTCTTTAGATAGTCCAAATAAAATTTAAAATTGAATTATTAGGTTTCAGAATTTGAATATTTCTAAAATTAAAAAGAATGGAATGGGTCTTTATGAGTTGTTATTACGTGCCGTCTCAACCTATCAATTTATGATGGTATTTAATATTATTAAAATTATTAGTTTATAAATTATAATTTATAGTAAAAGTTATAAGTATTTAGTAAAAATTATTTTTTGTAACTAAAATAGAATAAAAATAAATATAATTTATAATAAAAGTCGTGAATGTTTGAAATATATTATGGCCTCATATGACTAACTTGCTTATAGGCAAGTTTAACTAAGTGGACGAAGTTAATTTTTTCGTTTTTAGTAATTTTTTTTTATTATTTAGTTAAATTTTTATATTTTTTAGACTTCTCTCATTGAGATGAGTCGAAAAAATAAAAAAATTTGATCAAAATATTTAAAAAATTTAGAAAAAACAAAAATAAGCAAAAAATAAGCAAAAATGTCAAATTATTAAATTTATAAGTAAAATAAACAAATAAGTAAATAAGCAAAGTATACCAAATTGAACCTATAACTTATAACTAAAATTTATAATAAAAAAATTATAAATTAATAAGAATAACTTTGTGAAACTCCACTATTCAATTAATTTTTCTACTTTCGTGTCCATATAACATGAAAGTGAGTCAATTATTGATTTGCGTGGAGCGTTATTTTTAAGTAATTAATTAATAATTTTCCCTGATCACAAAATAAATAAAAAACAATATATTTCCTACACAGTTAGGTCTGTGTGGAATAATGTTTTATGCTTATCTTATTTTATTTATCTTTAATTTTATTAAGTTATTATATTTCTTAAATTTCTTTTATTAAAATGAGCTAAAAAATAAAAAATTTTAATCAAAATATATAAAAAATTAAAATATAAAAATAAGCCAATGAGTCATATTATATATACTATTTTTGTCTTTTAGTCATTTTTTTTTATCTTTTGGTTAAAAAAAGTTATTTTTGCAGTTCTTCCCATCTAGACAAATTGAAAAATAAAAATAGCCAAAAGATTAAAACCCAAAAAAAAAAGAAGTAAAAAACTCAAGTTACCCAAACGGGCCTTACTTGCCAATATGTTTTGTTTGAAAATTCCAAAAACAGAAAGTTGTTGATGTAGCCCTTCCTTTCAACTTTTGTTTAAATTATTCCGTGGTCCAGGAATAATTCTTACTTTCATATTTTTTGCTAAAAGTTTTCAATTTTTTAAATCAGTTGAATGAGAAAATTTTAAAAGGTAAAATAATTGATCAAGAAATATAAAAATTTACTTAAAATAAAAATAAACTACATAAAATATGACTTATGGGGCTTATTTTGATTTACTTGTTTATTTTCTGATTTTGTTTCTTATTTTGGTAAAAAAAATATTATCTTTTCAACTCATCTCGATAAGATGAATAAAAAATATTATACCTTAATCAAATTATAAAATAAAACTTATTAAAAATAAAAAAATAAAATATTATTACAAATGGGTATCGAATCATTTGTTGGGCTGTGACTTGTTTTCTATCTGGCCCGTATTTTATTTTTTGGTCTATATGTAACTGAGTTGGGGTGGTGTTAAGAATCCACTAGAATTCTTTTATGTATAGGATTTCACGTGTGTGCCTATAAATAGAATACTAGTAGAACCAAAAGGAAGAGCTCGTGAGTCAGAAAATTGAGAAGTTAGTTGATAGAGAAAAATGGAGACAGGTTTTGTATGCTTTCAATTACGATATAGTGAAATTTTTTTCTCTCTCGCTCGTAGACGTAAGCCGATGTGGGTCGAACCACGTAAATTCTCGGTGTTATTTATTCTCTACTTTTTTGTGCGTGATTTTACTTTCGTTCGCGTTCGGGAATTGGTGTTCAAATCCCAACAAGTGGTATCAGAGCCGACGGTAGACGATTCGAAACCGTGGTGGTTGATTAGAACACAGGTATTATTTTTAATTTCGTATCGAATAAATTAAAAATTATTTTATATTCGCACCAAAAAAAACAGCATCACTAGTTGTATATCAAAATTTATGCACAGTAATTTTACTATTTTACACTGTGAAAAATTATTTGCACGTGGATTGAGGCTTCAACTGAGTGAAGCGGCGGCATTGTTTTTTGATCAAGCAAGGAGAATTTTTTAAACGGCAGGTGTGATTTGGTTTTACACGTATTAGGCGTGATTTGGTTTTGCACAGGCGTGATTTTCAATCATCGAGCAGAGATTTGATCTTTAAAGAGAAATAATCCACTGTGGCATAAAATTTTTAAAACCAATCAACTGGGAGTGCGTTCTTGAAACGGAGCAAATTGTTTGGTAGTCTTCCGAAGTTGTGTTTGTTTCAATAGCTGTGTTTGTTTCAATAGACTTTGGAAGCAGTTTGTTTGGAAAGATATTGATTTGATTCAAAAGGGGATTTATCCAGGAAGGATATTGATTTGATATTTTAAAGTTTTGATCCAGTCTGGTAGGTGCACAAAATTAATTTTTTAAATTTATTTTATTATATTGGGTCGTATATATAATAAAATAATTTTAAGGGAGAGGTGTCTTTTAAAGTTTTTCGGCGATGCAAATTCATTGGTACGGTCAAATTTTTCAATTTCTGCACTGTTTATTTGGATTGGACAGATCGGCATAGATTTGGATTGTTCAGGTGTGATCGGGTACAATCTGGACCGATCGATCTTCTACCGGGCCCATATTTTATTTTTTGGTCTATATGTAATTGAGTTTGGGTGGTATTAGGAGTCAATTAGAATTCTTTTATGTATAAAGTTTCACGTGTGTGCTTATAAACAGGACACTAGTAGAGCCATAAGAAAGAGGTTGTGAGTCATAAAATTGAGAAGTTAGCTGGTAGAGAGAAATGGAGACGAGTTTTGTACTCTTTCACATACGACATAGTGAAATTTTTTTTTCTCTCGCTTGTGGACGTAAGTCGGTGTGAGCCGAACCACGTAAATCTTTGATGTTATTTATTTTTTGCCTTTTTGTGCGTGATTTTACTTCCATTCATGTTCGGAGATTAGTGTTCAAATCCCAACATTATGGAATCACATAATCTAGAACCATGTGAAAATTACTCTCAAACATAACTTGTTTTTTGGTTGAACCGAAATATGTTAACTAGTGGTGGCTCTAGAAATATTTTTGTAAGGTAGACAGTTAAAAATTTAAATGTTATAGTTTTAAAAATTTGCTGCGCAAATCATCTAAGTTTAACTAATTCTTTAATATAATGACACGATTGAATTGACAAAATAAAATAATAATTCCAATCGCTATGTGGTAATAATTTTTTTTGTTCACGCATCGCACAATAATGGCATTTATTTTTTTGGATGATATATCACGAAACTTGTCTACTAAAACTAGAAAAAAAAATATTTTTCAAATCATTTACAATAGAATTGGTACTTTCACATGCAACAACAAAGCCAATGTCTTTTTAAATGACATAACTTGTTATTTTTTGGAGTATTTTCAACACAAATTAATTGATATTTTAATTAGATCGGGTATTCTAAGTATTTGGTCAGGGTATTCAAGCTTTGTAATATGATGCTTAAACCTTTAAATTGTTTATACAAATTTAGATTTTATATACATACATAAAAATTTCAAGATATTCAATTAAATACCATGATACCGTAATACCTGACCCGCCCATGATGTCAAGCACTAAAAATAGTAATATCCAAATGCACGTTTATGGCCTTGTTTGGGTGGTTAGTTTATTGACTTATTTACTTATTAACAAATAAGTCAAAACACAAATAAGACAGGTCGTTTGGGTGATCACTGGCTTATTTGCTTATTTGGCTTATAAGTCATTTTGTTTGGCTTATAAACTAACTTATTTGACTTTTTTTGATTTATTTGGTTATTCAAATGAGTTTATTTGGCTTATTTGTATAAACTAAATTAGCAAAAACAAGTGTTATGTAAGTCAAATATGTATGATATATAATAATATAAACTCCCCTAATGATTTTATTTTGTTAAATTATTACCATTCCAAATTTAAAAATATTCTTAAATGTTTATATGTTAATTTTTATTACGTATTTTTGGCTTTAAGCTTGTCCCGACTTAATCATCAAATCATCAACTATTCTTCTGTGCATGGACATATTATTTCGCATTCTTATTAGTAGTATCATTTTTATGATTGATAAATTATTCTCCTTTCTTATTGACATTCTTAAATATAATTTAACAATTAATTATTAAAAAACCCACGCAACAATAATTTTTAATTTAATATTTGTAATACATTAATATTAAGACGAAAATATATATCAAGACTTTGTATTTATTATATATTATTACAAAACATCATAAAGTCCCAATTTTTAAATATTTTTAACAGATTATTTTTGATTTATGTATTTTTAGATTCTATAAAATTAAAATGCAAAAAATAATTGAAAAATGTTGCTACCTTGATGATGATAATTAAATGCTAGTTTGAATTTTAAATTAGTTAAAACTTAAGTTTTCTTTTAAGTTATGAAATGAAATGATATTAAATTAAAGGATTTCATGAATGTTACCATGGTAGTTAAAAAGCCAATGGTTATATTTAAAATAAAGTAATCAATTATTGTTTTGACATGATTTTTTTTATGAAAGATTTTAGCTTCGATCCCATTTAGAACACTTATTTTGAAATAAGTCATATTTAAAGATTAATATTCCTCTAAGTCTTGTTTATTGTTTTTATACTGAAAATACCATGCGTTCGTAACAGGCGCACGATAACTATACTAACATGCAAGAGAAGAGGAGAAGGGTGATGGTGGTAGTGGTCGTGCCTGGTGGTGTAAATGTGAATGTGCAATTGTGTGGGTGGTGATAGACCATGCGCGGTGACAATGAAGTAGAAGAAAGGTGGAGGTGGACGGGAAGAGAGGAGTAAGGAGAGGAGACTCAGCTTGTGTTTGGATTAGCTTTTTTTGTAGATTTTTTTGACTTTTTAACATTTTTTTTGTAAAAAATATATATGTAAAAATATGTAAAAAAAAAAACCAACAGAAGCCAAACAAGTAGACTTTTTAAGAGATTTTTAAATAAAAAATATTCAAAAAAATTAAACTAAACATAAGCTCACTAGTGGTCTGAAAGTTTTCTAGCGTCCTCCAACGGCAAGTTAACTCCCTTTCCTCCCCCCTCCCGAAATGGGTTCTTCTCAAAATTCACGTCACGAGTCTTGTGTTTTTGCCTCTAAACAAAAATCGTTTCGCATTTGAGGCAATTGGATATTGTCTCATTTTCTGCCAACTAAATGAGATATTATATATATATAACTGAAAATATCTTATTTCTAAAGAAAATGAGACAATTATCTTATGTGTAATTAACTTTTTTTTTAAAAAAATAAATCATTTGCTTGTAATGAGATATTGTCTTATTTCTGTAACAAATGTTTTATTTCTGTATCAGATTCGACGGAGAACAAAAAAGAAGAGATTCAAGACTGGCACCTACAACAACGTTTTGAGTTGCCGAAGAGAAAAAGAGAGAACACGCGTTGCGTGACTATGACTCAACGAGAACCGCTTCAATTCTACATTCAACTCCCGAGAGAATTGCTTCGCTTTTGCCACCACTCTCGCTTTTAACTTGGGAGAGAACTGACTGAATTGATTCGACGAACTCCTTTGCATCGTCGGCGACCAAGGTGCAGACGCAAACAGCGACGCAGAGTCTCTATTCCTCCTTCGGCGGCATCTCGATCGATGTTAATAACATATGGTAGTTCTACACTGCGAAGCACTATTGTATCAGTCCACATGTATAAGGAGAGAAATATTTGTCAAAAATAATCATAAATTTTGAAAATTGAAGGTTATGAAAAATTTAAAAAGTTGTTAGGACTTATTCTTAAACAAGTTCACCAAATAGAATCCATAATTATTTTTTTTTTAATTTCATAAATTTAAAATTTTAGTAGAAAATAACCAGTACTTAATTTTAAGGACAAACACCTAATAATATATAACAATAATATAACATATGCGTTTGACAAATATTTGCTAAATGAAAAGAGAATAAATTGGTAGAAATATATATTTTTAGCAAATTGATAGGAAATCATATATGTTTCGAAACCCTTACAAATTGATAGGGCATATATGCATAAGGTAAGCAATTAGCATTGAATAAGAAATGAATTAGTAAGAAAATTAATATATGCTTAAAATAAATAAGTATTGATATATGTTGAAATTAGATAGTAAAAGTATTATAATATAAATTTAAATATAATTAATGTAGACCAATCATAAAATGAGATCTGTTATTATTAAAATTAAAAACTTAAAAAAATTGAGAAACTTAATATAAGAATTTGGAGATTAAAGAGTTTAAGAATGTTTTCGTAACTCGCTTCGTGGGCAAGACTATTCACGATTGGCTTTTCGGTACACGTGTCGCGCCACCACTTTGCCAAATCTCACCAATTGAAATTGCCCCATAACTCCCAAACATAACTACCTAGAAGAAAATTATTAAATTAGGGAGGAGAGGTGGGACCGACAAGAACAACGGGCCTATCCATTTAAAAGTTTGCTGACTCATCACGTATACCATGGATAAGAATGTCAGAACAATTTTATATATACGTCCCAAAGGCGCAATAATTTATATATATATATATTGGTAAAAGTTACTTGAAAAATAATTTACAATTTAAAATATATAATCTAGTTTTGACTGTTTGTAATATGAGACACTTTAAATGTGTTTACTCTATTATGGTACAAATTTATGAAGGTGATCCATAGTTTTTTGTTTTTTTTTTTTTGAATGTCCTAACTAGTTTTTTGGGATTGATTCAAGATATTTAAGACAAGTAATAAAAAAGAGTCGAACCTTAATATATGATTTTCTATAATGATGAATATTCTCGAATTAATAGTAAAAAAAATATTGGCCTTGCATGGGCAAATAAGCAATATTTTGCATGTTCTTCTTTTTTTTGAGTTTTTTTTTTAATGTTTGACTATTTTTTTTTATTTTTTCAAATTACCTTAATAAGATGAACTCAAAAAATAAAAAATTTTAATCAAAAGATGAAAAAATTTAGTAAAGATGAAAATAAATAACATTCGATTTGATTTATTGACTTATTTTTGTTTATTTTTATTTTTTCTAAATTTTTTTAATATTTTAATCAAATTTTTTTATTTTTTCAGTTCATCTCAACGAAAAAAATCTAATAAGTATAATAGTTTGATTAAATGATAAAAAAAAACTCACTAAAAATAAAAAATAAGTCAATAAATTAATAAGTAGCTTTTACCTAGCTCCATTGATACAATATCTTCATAAATATTGTGTAGATTGCTTTTTTATAAAATTGTTTATTCAACAAATATTCACATTTATGGAATTTAAGTACTAGAAAAAGAGTTGCCTATTTCAAATGGTGACAATTAAAAACGAATGAAGATTCTCTATCATACAATTTTTGAAGATTCTCTATCATACAATTTTTATGTAATGCATCGGCGAAGTTGTCTATATAAATTTGTGCATCCACAACCCTTCTATGCATCAAACGTCAACCAATACTCGTTTCCTCCTCAAGTTCATTTCTTGGATCGTAACTTCATTTTGTGCCAAAAAACAATAGCAACGCACCGTCTTCTTCTCCGGCGAGCATCAGACTCCGGCGACCAAAACTTGTCGCAGCATATAGTACTGCTGCTTCCGTCGGCCGCGCCGACATGGCTTCACCCACGTCTTTGTACGATGTTTTGGGAGTTCCGGCGAGTGCCACCGGCCACGAAATCAAGGCGGCGTACCGGGAATTGGCGAGGACGTGTCACCCGGACGTGGCTGCCGGCAACCAGAGAGAGTCGTCGGCCACTGAATTCATGAAGATTCACGCGGCTTACTCGACGCTGTCGGATCCCGATAAACGCGCTGTTTACGACCGTGATTTTTTCAGGCTACGGCACAGGTTTGGGTCGTTGTCAGCGGCGGCGGCGGCTATGACGGCGGCTGTGCCGGTATCGTCGAAGCCGGGATATTCCGGTCGTCCTCGCCGGAATTGGGAGACTGACCAGTGCTGGTAGTGCACGGCCAAGTCTTACGACTCTTAACCATTGAAATTCTATCTTCCACTGTAGCACATCTAGTGGTGTTTTGTACTTTCATTATTGTAAAAAATATTGTGGATATTATTATTATTATTATTTTTTATCTCAAATGATTTTTTTTTTCAATTTTAATTATTTCTTTATTTCTAAATTCGTCTCGAGAAATGAAAAAAGTAAAAAATAAAAACAAAAAAAATCTCAAAATATGAAAAGAAACTATTTTATTTCTTTAAATCAATTTTTTAACATAGTCAGATTCTCTTTTATTTTTTACATTTTTCTCAAAATGAAGAACTGAAAAATAGAAAAAAATATATAAATTTTTTTAAATAAGATAAATTATATTATAGGAAATCTATTTTTTTTACGTGAAACCAAATAGAGGCTTGCTTCATTCAATGGATATATTGGAGACAATTAAAATTTTGATTTTTATAGTGAAAAAAATAATTAATTTAGCAAACTGAAGAGTTATTTGTAAAGGCTCTCACTTTTCTTTCCGTTTATTTTTTCATATTTTGTCGTTGATTAATTTAATAAGGACATCAAAGCAATCAGAACAGTTCCCTCTAATCAATATCAGAACATTTTTCAATCATGACAAAAATATATATATATATATAGGTTGATTGGTATATAATGGTAGCATTTATTTCTATTAAATTATATTAAATTAATCTCACTAAAAATTGAAGTTTATGAACTTAACAGTGAATGGATATTGATAAATGCACTTATAGAAGATTTTTTTTGATGAGTAATTAATTAATATTATACCCAAAAAAATTTACAATAAGGATTAGAAACACACACTAGCTAACGAACAAAAATGGAAAAAAATTCTTACAATTTGAGAGGCTAAAAAAAAATAAAAAGAACACAATGTTTACCCGTCTCAAAAGAGTAAACAAAATACAAGATCATCAGGGGCCAACAATGTAGACTTTACTCAAAATTACCAAAGGTTTTTTTTCTCGAATAATCAAGAGATTTCTAATATTCTCGTCTAATTTTTTCTTAATTTTATTTTTAGAAGATGAATTGAATTTATCTTTACCTTTTAATTTTATCTTATTAACTTCGTTAATAGGGGAACGTGTCTTCAAAGTGAACACATTTAGAAAAGAAATGATATGATCGACTTTCATATTTTACTTCTCCTTACAATTATATTCTTTTTTGAGCTAAAAAAAGAAAAGAATATCAAGAATATTTGATGACTTTATAATACAAGAAGTGGGAACCTGAACAAGTTTCCTAGACAATTGCCAAGCCTCCCTTGTTGAGAAGTTTGATTAATATTTTTTTTTTTTTGAGAAGTTTAATTATTTTTTACTTTCTTCGCATTGACCTATTTCTTTTCAAAGTTTTTATTGTTATTCTTGTCTTTTATCCACAGAAGATTTAGATTAAATATGATAAACATTTTGTGTTTCTAACAATGAATATAATATATACATTATATATATAAAAACTAGCGATTGACGCATGCATGCATGTGCATGTGTATGTGTGTATTTAGAAATTAATTAAAATAGTTAAAAAAATAAATGGCATAATCATTCAATTTTAGTAGAATTAAATATTTAATTTTAAAATTAAGTAATAAAAAAAAACTTTGATGAATATTTTGGATAAAATAAAAAAATTCACACAACTTTAAATTTGAAATAGTACCAAATAAGAATTCTTTTAGTATTAAGAGATCCAC
>JAOTRH010008881.1:0-23410 GCA_034768845.1 Heliamphora exappendiculata
TTTACCCATGCTTCGAAATAGGTATTGTTTTAACATCTTAAAAGTGCTTTCATGAAAAGTTATTATCTTCATTATTGATGTAAAAAAGATAATTTTTTAATGTCTTTCTTAGAAAATGGGGGAGAATTGTTAATAATTGGTATTATTTATATTTCTACCTATGAATAACAATTGGCATCAGTTTATCAATTGGTATAACTTGATATCGAATAACAATTGGTATTATATCAATTAGTATTAATTTGACAATTGGTTTTCTAACAATTGGTTTCAGAGCAGGTGGTCTCAAGTTCGATTCCCCATCGTGGAAGGCTCTGTGTCTTGCGGGTAATGCGGCAGGTGCTGGGGGGATTGTTGACCTAGGTATTGGCAAGCATCCTGCCGTGACGGAGGCCCGAGTTTTGGGCCGAGTCACAGTCGACTTGTGGCGCTTGGCGCTGTACACTTTGAGAAAATAAAGTTGCGCCTTCACCACCACCTACGGGTTTTGGTGAGATGGTAAGCGCTTAATCCTAACACTTCATACGGCGGCATGTCAATACTGGACTGGTAGCTATTGTTGTAAGTGAACTTGACCAACGGTAGGTGCTTTTCCCAATGTCCCTTGAAATTCATGACGCAAGCTCGAAGCATGTCTTCTAGCGTTTGAATTGTACGTTCAGATTGTCCGTTAGTTTGTGGATAAAAACCCATGCTGAAACAAAGCTCCGTTCCTAAAGCAGCTTGTAGGCTCTGCCAAAATTGCGAGGTGAAACGCGGGTCTCGAGCTAATACGATAGATAACGAAACTCTGTGAGGATAAACGATTTCCCGAACGTATTTCTCACTCAGGTTTTCCAATCCAAAACGGCATCCACTTTGGCTGGATCCACAGCTATCCCTTCTTTAGAAACTACGTGTCCTAGAAATTTCACTTCATGTAACCAAAATTCGCACTTGCTTGCCTTCGCATAGAGTTGTGAATCCCTTAGTTTCTGCAAAACAATCCTTAAATGCTGCTCGTGTTCTTCCTCAGTCCTTGAATATACCAAGATGTCGTCTATAAAAACCACTACAAACTGGTGGAGGTAGGGCTGAAAAAGTCTGTTCATCAAACTCATAAAACTCTTAGGGCATTCGCCAATCCAAAAGGCATCACCACAAACTCATAGTGTCCATATCGCGTTCTAAAGGCTATCTTTGGAATATCTTCATCTCTAACTCGGAGTTAGTGATAGCCTGAGCGTAGATCGATCTTTGAGAAACATGTTGACCCTCAAAGCTGGTCGAAGAGATCATCTATGCGTGGTAAAGGGTATCAATTTTTTATCGTTACTTTGTTCAACTGACGGTGGTCGATGCAAAGACGTAAGGTTCCATCCTTCTTCTTAGCAAATAATGCTGGTGCTCCCCACGGCGATTTACTTGGACGGATAAAATTCTTACTGAGCAATTCTTAAAGTTGCTCCTTTAACTCTCTTAGCTAGGTGGGAGCCATCCGGTGTGCTACGGTCGAAATCGATGTAGCTCCAAGTTAGAGCTCGATCAAAAACTCGACCTCATAGTGTGGGGGTAATCCAGGTAGTTCTTCTGGGAATACATCTTCATATTCACGCACGACTCACGGTAACTCAAGGGTTGATGAGACGTTTACACTAGCAAGCAAGCAGGTTATTCTTTCTACAAAGTTATTCGTTTCGTGCTTTTTTGCACTACTTGGGGTTAAGACTTCGCGTCGTTCTCCTTGAATCCACATGGTAGTGCCATCCTCTGCTTGTGCCCATATTTTCTTCTGTCGGCAATCCATCATAGCATGGTGTCTAGAGAGCCAATCCAGTTCAAGAATCACGTCGTACCTGTTAAAGTTCATTACTCATAAGTCACAAGTCATAAGGGTATCGGTTACTCGCAACGTACACGCTCTACAAACAGAATCTACTCGTGCTAGACTTCCTAAGGGTGTGATAACGCTTAGGGTTTGGTCTAAGGCCTCAATTTCCAAGAACAAAGATTTCATGCAGGCTAAAGATATAAAGGAATTGAATGCTCCAGAATCAAATAGCATATTCACTAAGGTATTAAACAATACGAACATACCTTGTATGACATGGGTGTCTTCCTCCACCTCTTATTCTTGCAGGGTAAAGATGCGTCCTCCCATAGGCCGATTCCCATTGTTGTTCCTATTGTTTTCGTTCCTTATCCCATTGTTTGAACCTCCTTGGGGATTCTGATTTCTGTTATGTGGTGGCCTTCCCCTCCCATTCTGCGGGTTAGCTGCTGGCCTAGCCACTTGAACAAGTTGTGAGTATCTTGGCAGTTGATTTTGAGGTTGTCCCCATTGTAAGGGTTGGTTATTCTGATACCTCTGTGCGAGACACAGGCACTCATACTTCTTATGTCCTGGTTGGTGATATTTGAAGCATACCACAGATGTAGCGGAGGGATTCCTTGATGGCCCTTGTCTGTACTCCTAGTCGTACGGCTTTTTAGGAACAAACACTCTGTTGCTCTTCACAGGCCCTCCAGATCTTGTACTTTCCTTCTTTTGGTTCCAAATCTTCCTTGAATCGACCAGATCGATTTCAACGAGAAAAGCGACCCGAACTACTTAAGTGTATGTAGGGAGCTATAGGTAAATCAGCCTGGTTCGAATAGATGGCTCAAGGCCCCACTTAATCTTTCGTGCCTTAGATTCCTCATCAGGTACTAGGGTTGCGGAAAAGCGACTTAACTTCTCGAAACGATTCACGTACTACGTTACTGTCATCGAGCCTTGTTTAAGATCCAAGGACTCACGAACTTGTGCTTGACAAAAGGGGACTGGAAAATACTTTTCCAAGAACAAGCCCTCAAACTGGTCCCAAGCTAGAGCTGCTACGTCTTGTGTGTTGTTGATTAAGGACCACCAATGATCTGCTTCTCCTTCTAGTTGGTGTGTCGCCAAGGCTATGCGGTCTGCTTTGTCCTGAACTCCCATAGAATTAAACAACTTCTTAACCGCCCTCATCCACACTTCTGCTTTCCTAGGTTCTATTCCTCCTGTGAACGTCAGGGCTCGCTGTCTACCCATCTCAGATAAGAACCACGCTTGGTCATGTACGATAGGACGGTTGATGCTAGCGGCTAGTTCTCGCAACACTTGGGCTAATCCTGGCACTTCGTTGTCTATGGGTCCGTTAGCTTGTCGGTGATTTGGTCATCTACCAGCTATTCTAAAAAAAAAAGAAAGTGTTATGGTCTTGCCGATTATTTCAGTTCTTGATTATTTCTCGTTCTTTGGAATCTTGTGGAGTTAATGCAGGGTTGCAAAATTACTTATAGAGATTTAACTGTAACATTTTCATTTCATCTCAACCCATAACTGGTACAAGATTTTCAAGTAATTCGTAAAATATGCATATAACACATAAACAAAGAAAAATACAACGTCTACACACGAAGGCCTAAGCAAAGAGATGCGAGTAGAAATGTCGGACAGTCGCCTCGCATTCCCACGTTGCGTCGTATATGTTAAAGTTGCGCCATAGCACCTCGACATGCCAAGCATTGGTTGGTCCCATCCTCATCCTGTTTGTTATCGCCGTTGGACTCTCCTGGTATATCTCTGAGTTGTCAAAGTTGATGATCGGGTCAAGTGGATCGATGATTCCTCTTTCATCCTTCGGTCTCTGGCGCTGCATCCATTTCGCAGTCAGTATGTCTCCGAGTTGGGCCTTAAACCCTGGGGGAAAATCTAAATGGTAGAGCGTTCTGCTATACTTCTCAAGCACTCGAACAGGTCCTACGAAACGGGGAAAGGTCTCCGATTTTCTCCACAAGCACATTTTATCCGGGCAGATTTTAGCCTACACTCTTTCTCCCATGCGATACCCTCGATTGTCCTGACGACCAAAGTATATAGCAGCATTGACAACCTCATCCTCATCGGACTCAGCTGCAGGTGCTTCAAGCTTGTCATACCGGAAAGTAATGGCTCCTTCTTCTTCATCCTCGTCCTTGTCCTCATCCTCGTCATCGACAACCTCATCCTCATCAGACTCAAGTGCAGGTGATTCAAGCTTGTAGTACTGGAAAGCAATGGATCCTTCTTCTTCGTCCTCATCCTCGCTGCCCGCATCGTAATTGGCCTCATCCTCGCCTTCCCCGGCTTTCTCGGCCTCTTCTTCTTCGTTACCCTGCCACTCTCCCGGGAAAAATCACGCTAAAGGGACAGCTTCAATCGATTATTGTTCCTCCATGGGCAATTCTTTCGGGTCTTCTTTTGGATTCGAATCCTTTGGGTCCTACGCCTGCCATGGTTCTCCTGCTGGTTTGGCGTTGGATGCCATTCTGCTAGGAAGAGAAACTTAAGGTAAGGATTTTAAATTGTTAAAATTATAAGTGATAAGTTAATAATATAGACCTTCTACAGAGATTCTACGCTACAGAACTCGTGGTCTCCCATAACCCAAGGTTTGAATGTTCAATAAACTTAAGCTCTGATACCAACTGTGGCGCAACGTTCTCCGGTCACGTCGGGACATACATAAATATAAATATAGGAATATACTAGCCATACATTCATATTTACATACGATAGTTATTACATCATAAATGAGTTCTGAACCGTTCAAAATTATATAACTACTACAGTTTCACCAAGAAATTTCAAAAATTTTGCTAAGCACGGGAAAAACTGAGTATAAGAACAAAAGCAGAGATCTTGACTCCTTAGAATGCATCAACAGGATTCATGTGCTCTTGGAACTCACCATGTTCTTTTCACTCTTCTTCTCCCTCTAGGTTGACTTCCTCCAAGAACTCCTCACCTGTGGCACGAATGCCATGAGCCAAGGCTCAGAAGAAAAACACTATAACCTTCTAACTAATCTCACGGCACAAAATTTACCACAACACATACTATATAACACCCAGTATAGTTTATAGTCAAGGAGACAGACAAATTTAGGACAGGATAGCTGATAAGTCGATAAACTTGTGCATATGAATGTCGTGTATGTAATGCAGATGCCCAACTCAACATACACCCAGATTATAACAGGAATTCCACACCGAGAATCACCATAGTAGACATAATGGGACTTTGATCACCAAACCTATTCTCGCCTCGTTGCGAATAGTAAGCACATCGTTGAGCGTCATGCCACAACTATTTTACTCAATAGCAACGGCGTGGGGTAGCCAATTACATCCTTATTCCAAATTCTCTTGCCAAATTATATGTGCACAAGACCCACCTTAAGAACAAGATCGCTCATTTGGCGTCAATCCAAAGTCTAAATCATCAAAACCAGAATGCTAGCGATGAACGAATGGCGCCCAACAATATCTATAAATCATTTCAAACACCGGGGATGCACCCAGGGTATATAAACCAAATTTGTAACACCGGGGATGCACCCAGGGTGCACAAGAGGGATTCATCCCAAAATATTTTTAAAAATAGCAACCAGGGATGCCCTAGACTTAGAATCAAGAACGACAATCTCAATACAGCACATCCCAACAACGGTTTGCACAAATGGATGCCAACATGTCAGGATGCAAGTGACAATGCTCATAATGTGTACCATCGATCTCAAATGCAACACTTTATAGCATGGCATCAACTAGCATAGCAAGGTTCATGGTACAAATTGCAAAGTATAAGGTACACGTATGTGAAGTATAAGCTATAATTCTCAAGATATGATTCAACATAATTGCATAAATTCTAAATCATCATACATTCACTTAGAAACACAATTCAACTAATTCAAATCAATAATCATATAGAACTCGGGTCTCACAACAAGGTATTCACACATACACTTAGTAACTTTTAAGACCAAAAATCAAGTATTAAATAAAAAGGCTTACAAGGTTTTGGGATATCTAGACTTGGAATCAAGTTATGCTTTTTAAACACCATTTAGATATGAATATTTTCTACAACTCTTATGTTTAACACAAAGGCCAAAACCTAAGGCAAATGGGCGAACAAAGCATTCTAAGTAAAAACGGTTTAGCAATTTTCTCAAGATTTTGTCAAAAATATGCTTCTGTTGCCTCGGCATTGGGGTATCAAATCAAGTCCAAATGAACAATTTTTTTAATATGTTCTAGTTTAACATGGTCCCTACAAGTTTTATGTTTAGAGCTAAGGGTAGTTGTTTGGAACAAGATAGATTTTTGGCCATTTTATAAAATAGGTTTTGTCAGCCGCCAAAACTCAACAAAACCAGTTTTGGACAGAGGGTTTGAAACGGTTTTAGAGTATCATCCTGAGGCCTTAAGGTCTGATTTTTGGTCATCAAGTTCATCAATATCTTATCTACAATGTTCATGTAGACCATGTTTGGAATAGGTCACTAAAAATAGGGGTTTTGCGCTATATAATAATAGGCGACAGAAGTGTCCCTTGAAGGCTAAAACTCAACATAGACTTTCAAAGGGGTTTTGACCTAGCAAAACTCCGTAGTTTGTGCTCATCTTAGGTGGGTAGATAGATATACATGTTATCTACAACTTTCATGTTTTGAAAAAAGTTTGAATCTCACTTTAAATGACGGTTTCCAAATCAGTAGTGTTGATTGGTCAACAAATAACACATTTTGGTAAAATTACAATATCTCGAGTTCTACTTATGCAAATGAGTTGAAACTAATTTTGGATGAAAGATAACACAAAAATATAAATCTGGACATAAAGAACTTGCTTAGATCAATTTTTTACATTGAGTTATAGAGTTTCAAAGTTCAGGGCAGAAACATCTATGTTCTCAAAAATCAAGTCTCTTAGGGTCCAAGTCTTCTACTTATGTCATGTCAAGTTTTTGTTCTATTTCTTCGCACGCTTGTGTTTTAGACTTTAATATCAAGGCTTCAGCACACTTAAAAGTCATCAAACTCAAAGATAACAACATACAACAATATCTCATATCACCAATAAACATAACAGTTCCAAATTTCCAACTATGACGCCTTTTCGGTTTGATTTCGGTTCTCGATTCTTAGAGTGTTTAAAGGGATGTGTTGGGAAATGTTTTTGAAGGATATTAGACATAAGGTTTAGAGGTTTTACTTACTTGTTTGAGAGATCAAAGGAGGGTAGAAGATGGATTTGGACTTAGCTTTCGAAATTTTTCTCGATTTATTTATTTTTCTTCCACAAACTCACCTCAACACTCAAGATCAATGAGTTCTGGTTTCTATCCCTCACTTGGACAAAATTTTCATGTAGAGACGAGGTTGTTTGGATTTCTTTACATAGGCAAAGGCTAGGAGACAAGAGGGGGACATAAAGTACCAAAAAAAGACTTTTTTTCTTCATTTTAATAAATGAGACTTGAGTTTGATTTGAGTTGATTCAACTTTTGTGGGCCAAACTTCAGACATGGGAAAGATAAATATAGCTAGGGATCAGTTTGGGAGACAAAAATTTGATCCCTCATCAATCAAGGGATTTTGCATTGACTTGCATGCCCTTTGTGCAAGAAAATGTATTAAAAGTTATTTTGATATATCTTTTTGATATCTTTTCCTACTGAAACCTACTTTTTCCATGTATTATATATGACTTTTTGACTTCTTTTGTTGTGTATGAACTTTAATAATGATTTATTTGCTTTTGTCGACCTATAACACTATATTATTATATATATTACTTGTTCAACAAGTATTGGATTATCATAATACTTAATTTAATACATTTCTCATCATTTTAAGCTAAAAAATAAAATAAAAAGTCACTTTTTGGCACACTTCCCAAGGTGGTTGGCCACTAAGAGGTATTTTTGGCATTCTAATATTATTTTGTTTTTTGCTACTTAATTGTACTTAAATCCTTGATCAAAGGTATTCATGTGTCAAAATTTAAAATTTTGAGACTTTTTGCTGTATTATGGGTAAAATTGTCATTTTATCATATTTATGAGGATTTTTGATTTTTAATTTATTATTTCATGATATTTACTTCACTTAAAATATTAGGAGACTCTCCGAGTGCTAAGGTTTTGTTACTTGTGTTTTGAACATTTTTAGGATTTTCGAGCTGAATTTAGGATTTTTAATTCGAGTTAGGGTTTTGAACCTTCTCCGTATTCAATGACCTCGTGGATTATCCGTCACTACTACTAGGGTCCGAGTAGGGTCGTTACAAATTTCATGAATGGTTTGTTGATTTGTGAAAAAATATAACTGTTGTATGTATTAAACTTTTTGGCAATGAATGGATATTTGGATGCCATTTATCACTCATAATTGTTGTATGATGATTGCTCCAATGTATGGATATCATTTCCTTTGATACAATTGTTGAATGATTGTTTATGTGAAATTGCTGAGTATCATGTACTATTGAAAGTCATATTGATTCAAGTTATATATTATTAAAAGCATAATAATAAGTGGAGTACGCTTGTCAAAAATCTTTTCAAATGTTTTTCAAAAAGATAGTGTAAACACTATATGCTAAATGAGTCGACAACTTATCATTTGTGTTGACACATTGTGTTAAACGGGTTGACACTTTGTGTTCTTAAACATAACATTTTATGTCGACACCAATTGATTTTTGGATCAACACCTACAGGTAAAGAACACTTGACAAACTCAAGTGTGTCAACACCATTATGGTTTAGGGTCGACACATTTAACCGCTTTATTTAAGACATTTTAGGAGAATAGGTTGTGTGGACACCAATGACTGAATGTGTCGACACCTCCAATATTAAATCAGGATTCAATTTGAGTCGACACCAGTTACAATATCGGTTAACACCAAGTCAAGGTTAGAAGTGCACGTTGAGTCAATACCAATGCACGCATGAGTCGACACTCTATTACTAGACCCTTTCTTTTAGCATCAACAAATTTTTTAGGATTATGTAATTTTCTTTTTGTGAATTCTTTGGTCAGGTTTGTCTTTTATATTGAAGAATTTATTTGATATGGTTGATTTTTTTATGGCACCCAAAATAGTTTTGTACATTTATTAGATATAATTTTTAAATTTTAGATAATTAAAATCCTACTTTTACTCTTTTTTCATCATGAAATTGGCAAAATGTCATTTTATTTGGAAAAAATTCAATTCAATAAAAAAATATAATAAACATATATCAAATTCGTAAAAGTTCGACCGTTCTACTATTTTCTGCGCAACCTTACATTAATTTGAAATTTCTTTATTTTTAAATTTTAGTGCATATGCACTCTACTCTTCTTCCCAGTATGTGTTCATAAAACTATTTTCATCCATATGGCCATCTTCATTTAAGTTATCATACGAGATTAATATAAATAACATTCATTGGGCTTGTCTCAATTATTTGAAAAAAAAATAATTATTTAAGAAACAAAATCATACTATTTTATTTTTAATAAATTTTAATTGAAAAAATACATTATATGACTTTAAATTTAAAGTGACCTGCAAAAAGAGGATCTGTTAAGTTTAATTTTTGAGGATTTATTTAAGAAAATATGTTTAAAATCATTAATTAATTAATTTAATTCTTTAGCTGACAAATATTCAAAATAAATGTATATGCATCGACCTTGATCAATTAAGCATATTAGGTTAAAAATATTTTTTTCTTAAATATTATAAAAACTAACCAAATGTTATAAAACAATAAATTGAATTTCTTAAGATTTTTTTCTAGAATCTGCTATGAATTTTTTTTTAATTTTTTTAGAAAATATAAATAATTATTCATGTTCATTTTTAGAGGCCAATAGAGATGGGGAAGTGACACCGTAGAATAAGATGTGGCTGAATGGTGGCCAAAAATAAATTGTGATTGAAAGTGAGAGTTGGAAAAATTTGTGGATGTTGTGGTAAAAATTACCGAGAATGATGAAAAAAACAAAGAGAATAAAAATATATATATGAAGCAAGTTAAAATACTTTTTTTTTAACAAAGAATTTAGTAAGATTTTTAGAAATTAGTTATATTTTTTTGACAATTAAAATTAATTATCAAATATGCTTTTATTTATAATTTTGGAAAGTTTTTAAAGTAAAAATGGATACCATGCTGTATAACACACAATTTAGTAATAAGATGAAACATGAAATCGAAGTCTACTAAGCCTTCGTTTGACTATCGATTTTAAGTCAATTTTTTTGTTTTTGGTTTAAGGTCTAAAAAGTTAAAAAAATATTATTTTTTAACCCTAGCTTTTAGCCTATTTGCTTTTAGGTTTTTTTTAGTTATTTTTATAATAATTTTCAATTATACCTGTCTACATATAAAAGTATATAAATTCTAACCAAATAAATATATTCTGGCTCATTTAAACTGAATGGTAACCATAGAATTTCACATTGAACATATTTGGCATTTTTGGTGGTTTAAAAGTTATTATTTTTTCAATCAAACGAATTTTTTAACATTTTAATTTAAAGCCAAATAGGTTATCAAATGAAGGCTAGTTTTGGTGAACGGTGATGTTATCGCATCAGAACTTGGGACATGATTGACTGTGACGCACAAATCATTATCTGTAGACTACGTTAGCCTATCAAAAACAAATAACAAGACAACACGAGAATAGTATACAATAAAACTGATTTAATGTTAAACTTTAAAACACAAAACAAACTAAAACAAATAACATTATACTAAAATTCCAATGTAATCAACTGAAAACTCGCTAGTTATTTAAACGAAATTGAAACCGACTCAACATCTTAATAAAAATCATAAGATAAGACAACTCCGGTAACACAAAAGTCATCTACTCTTCAATATGCCTACCTGAATATTATTAATGGATGGTATAAGCTCACAGCTCGTGTGAATAATTAAACAAACATATTAATGTACAATTTTAAATTAATAAGTAAAAATAAATTAATAACAAGAACTATGATTTCAAAATAAGAAGTACTACAACAATTTGCTAAATTATTTTTATCACAACTTTTCAATTTATTTTTCAAATATCATAAATCCATGTGTGAAAGCATAATATAATTTATCAAAAAAATAACATTTTTCTCAATGGTAATAATATTCGTTGACTTTTAACCATGCATATTTAGCCTTGAGTATCTATCCATGTGTATTTAACCTTCTGTATTTTATCTTGAGTAATCCATGGGTATTTGACCTTGTATATTTATCCATAACATAATTCTCAAAAATATTATAAAATATGTAAAATACTCCAATAGTTACAAAACAAACATTTTCGGACAATAAATATTATATATAGATTTCACAATTAGTTTTGAGAGGACATTTTCAATAAAAATACATAGCATGCAAAACAACTCACAATTAGTCCAAAGAAGTATACGAATTAATTGTTACCCTGAATTATATAAACATAAAAATTTAATATTAATTAACTCCAAACTCAAATAATATTTAAATATTATGCGAATTCCCATCAAAAATTCGTTCATACTATTTTTATTTATTTATTATTATTCAATTTTTAATAATATTCAAGTTATATTTAATATATAATATTTAGTGTAATTGAGACTATTGATCATTTCAATTTGGATAAGATACTAAAATATTATAACATTCAGATTAAGTTTCACCGTATTTTAATAAACAATATGTATTTATCATTATTATTTTTATTATTTTACATTGCCTTCCAAGATATTTATTTATCTTTTTATTTAATATTTAATATTTAATAATATTAACACCATTAATTTTATAAATCTAAATTCATGTAATAACATACTAAAATATTATAATAATTTCACCGTTAATTTGATTGAATAATTATTAAATCATTACTTTTATTGCATGTTTTATATTAATATTTTATAGAGACAGCCACATCGAAATAACCCCCAAAATCAAATTTTACGTAATAAAAAATATAAGAATAAACTATTTTCAAGCTCAAAACGCGATTAAGCGAATTATCACAAAGCTGTATATGCTGCACCGAATAAAATATCGGTCATAGGATGCCATGAAAGA
The DNA here is from genome assembly GCA_034768845.1 of Heliamphora exappendiculata. Classification (NCBI taxonomy): domain Eukaryota; kingdom Viridiplantae; phylum Streptophyta; class Magnoliopsida; order Ericales; family Sarraceniaceae; genus Heliamphora; species Heliamphora exappendiculata. The sequence continues at coordinate 11,921 of JAOTRH010008881.1, forward strand.
CCATGTTCAAAACTAGTTTCAGAATCCACCGCTTGGGTGTTTTTTTTTTTTTTTTTAATATATAAGCATATAATTATATACATATATATATATATATATATATATATACACACGCTTATACATATATACACTTACTATATAGGCTGCTACATGAACAGTGGGTTTTATAAATATTATTGTTTTTTTCTATATATATATATATATACATATATCATCTATATAACCAAGGACGGACCGAGGGGGGCAGCGGCTATTCCTAGATTTTAAATTTTTTAGATTATAATAGTAGTATTATTCTTAATTTTGTAAAGATTATATAGATTGGCCTCCATAAAAAAAATTTGAAAATTTAAAAATTATATAGGTTCGCTTCTCTAAAATATTTTAAAAAAATTTAATACCTACTCCTTAAAAAAATATTAAAAGTATTTTCACTTTTGTTTTTTTACTTATTAATTAAAAAAAGTATCAAAACATTCTTACTCAATTCTAAATTATGGAGAAAAGAAAATAATTAATTAATTAACTACTATCCAAACAAGTCACATGACTCACAACGGACTCTCATTTCAGTTTACAAATTAAAATCCCAATTCCGAAGCAATGGAAGCAAAGCATTAGAAACAAATTACTCTTCCTTCATCTCTCAAAAGCTGAAGCTAAGCATTAGAAACAAATTACTCTTCCTTCATCACTCAAAAGCTGAAGCTGAAAATATTAAAAATAAGATTACTCACAGCGCACCGGTCTCACCGGTCACCACCAATCACCATGGCTCTTTTTATTATAGAAAGTTAAACTATTTTATGAAAAGTATGAGATAAATATTCTTGATATGAGTGTTCGTTACACATCTGGTAGATGTCATGCTCGTAAAGATTATATTACCTTTAAACATCATTTTCAGGTAGATATATTTAGTCACATGTGATACTCAATTGCAAGAATTTTATAACCGATTTAATGAGAATGTGATAGAATTGTTTATTTTTAGTTTTGCTTTAGATCCTCGGGATAGTTATAGATCTTTTAATATTGAAGATATTTGCAAATTTGCGAATAAATACTATCTAGACGACTTCACAAATAAAGAAAAATTGCATTTGAAATTTCAGTTGCAAAATTATGAACTTGATATTTTTAATCATGTGAAATTCAAAAACTTGCTAATAATTTCTGAGTTGCGCCAGGTATTAGTAAAAACAAGAAAATCGATCATTTATCCACTTGTTGATTAATTGATTCGTCTTGCTCTAATTTTACCAGTTTCTACGACAACAGAACATGCATTTTTATCTATGAAGATTGTAAAAACTAGACTACGCAATAGAATGGAGGATAATTTTTTAACTAGTTATTTACGCACCTACATTGAGAAAGACATTACTTGAGAGTTTGATTTGATTCAATTATAAATGCATTTTATGAGATGAAAAAAAGTCAAGCACAACTTTTGTAAATCGATAGAATAATAGTTTCTATTTTTATTTTTTGAAATAGATGTAAATATAAAAGAATATAGCATATTTTTGTAGTCGACTTAACTAAACACTTCTTTGAGAGTAATATTTACACAATTTGTATTGTTTAAAATTAATATTACCTTTTAAATATTTATTTTGAATTTTTCATTATATTATTACATAATTATTGGTTACCCGTCCGTCCTTGTACGTAACCATCCTACTTTTCTTCTCAATTTATCTCTTCTTTTTGTTTCTTGTTTCTAACCCAAGTATTCTTTTTTACTTCAAACATACATGGCTGCCTCCGTCCTAAAGTTGGAAATTACTGCCACCCATTCAAAGAAATAAAGAAAAGCAAGAGAGGAAAAGCTAGGTAATGAAAAGACTTAACCAGAGAAAAAAGAGAACGGCGGCATGGGCAATTTTAATTCTCTGTCCTATGAAATCCTATACCTTCGCTCCTTATTTAGATTCTAACCATTCTCTCTCGTTGAATCATTCATTAATTATCCAAATTATTATCTTTTTTTTTTTTAAACTCATCATTTGGTTATTTTATTTGAATCTTTTGATTAATGTTTCCTTTTTCCTTTAAAATTCTAAGTTTTAATTATTTGTAATTTTAATGTGATTTATCTTTTTTTTGTTTTTTATTTTATTTAATTTAAACAAATAATTATTTAGAACGTGGAATGTTACACATGCAACTTTTTTTTTCATATAAGAGAGAGAGAGTCACATTGCTACTACTTAGTAACTACCAACTTTATATTAACTTAAAGTCAATTTTTTAATTTTTAACTTAAAATTAAAAAAATTAAAAATGCCAAGCCACATTTGTTTTTCAACTCAAACATTTTAAATTTTTTTTTAATTTTTACATAATTTTTTTATATTTTTAAAAATATCTTAACTCTTGTTATACGTATCTATTTTTATAAAAATTATATTTTTAAAATATATTTATTAAAATTTATCAAATAAAATTCATATTTAATATAAAATTATTCAAAAATAAATTTTTAAAAAACATAATAATTTTAAACAAAATTTTTTTCTTTTAAATTTAAAAATCACATATTTCTTAACTATTTTTTAACTTAAAATAACTTAAAATACTAAAAAAAAACAAACTTAAAACTAAGTTGGCAAAGAAACTCTAAATTACTAATATAGAAGAAATAGTACAGAAGGAATTTTTTTCCAGTTATACCCCTGGACGTAATGTCAGAAAAGGAGAAAACAAAAGTAAAAGGAGGAGAGAGAGAAGAACGATGGCCGTAACAAAAGAACTTCAGTTGGTACAATCTGTCACTCCATCCTGTGAAATGATTATCAGTTCCATCCCATCTATTAAATTTAAAATAAAAACAAAAACAGTAAAACAAAACTAAAAAAAAAAAAAAAAAGTCTACTTACATTTTATATTATATACCTTATTTTATTTTATAGACACAAATTTAGTGTTTTCCTTCGTAAAGATAAATTTAGTGTCCTTCACTCAAAAAGTTGATGCAAAATTTATTAAATTTGTGTCTATAAAATAAAATATAAAATATAATATAAAGTGCAGATAGCATTGCCAAAACTTAAAAGCCCGCATTGATGACCCCCAATATTCGCCCCTCCTCTGATGAGATAGATCTCATTCCATGCCGAAAATTGGTGTCTGAAACACTGATAGATTTGGCTTGGCAGGCTGGAATGAATGAAGGGATGGCGCAACCCAGTTACCAAAACCAGCTGACCCTTCATAACTGCTGCTACCATTCAAGGCAATGGGTGTAGCAAAAGCAATTCCACTCGGAGTACTATTGCTTTGTTGTTGAAGGTAATTGCTGCCACCGTGACCACCACCGAAGAAGCCATTATGGTGATTGGTGATGGTGGTTGTGGCGGCAGCGGCGGTGGTGCCACAGCTGACTGAACTACTAGTATTGAAGTCCATGCTGAATGGTGTTGTACCCTGGAAGGATGAATCATTCGTGGAGGAAGCTTGGTAGAGGACATTTTCATTAGGGTTTCTGGAATTGCTCAGAGCAGGGCTGTGGTGGTGGTAACCAAGGATTGACCAGTAATCTACAGCGTCTTGTTTGATGGGCAGCGCAAAGCTGAGGGTGGAAATTTGAGGTTGTGATGCGAAGGTCACCGACGACCCCGAGGATGGGTCCAGGTCATCCGATCGTCCACCGTCAAGGCTCTTGGTATCAGAAAATGAATCCAATGAAGTTCTGGGTTTGGTAGTAAGTCCTCCTACCGGAAGGTTGCTATTGGCAATGCTCTTCACGTCGTATCGGCTCATGTCAAAGTTGGTCACTGCATTTAGCCCTCGGAATTTGATCGCGGCGATATCGTAGGCCTCTGCAGCTTCTTCTTGGGTGCCTGTTAATGCAGGAACAGATGCAGAATTTTTTAACTTAAAGAGGGACGAATTATTTTTATAAATTTTTAAGAAAGAATATATTAAATTTTTAAAAAAATCTTAAAGAGATGAACCTATATAATTATGAAATATTTTGAACTAATACTGCTATAATATTGAGTTTTTTTAAAATCTTAAAAAGACGGCGCCTCCGTCCGCCCCCATTCGGTCCATCTTTGTGTTAATGCACAAATTTCGTCATAAAAATCAATGCAACAAATTTTAGCAGAAAAATTGCTACATCATTCAATCTATAAACATGTTGCATAAAAATCAATGCAACAAATTTTAGCAGGAAAATTGCTACGTTATTCAATCTATAAACATGTTGCATGCTGTTAAAACGGTTGGTAAATTGTGTGAAAATCTAGTTCAGTTTCGGTGTCGAAAATTTATATTCAACCATAAAGTTTACTTTTGAGTTTGCCGTGTTTTTCGAGGTGTGGATTTTATTTTAAAATGGATGAAATGAACCCCATATCATTTAAAAACTGTATATCAAACTAAAAAGTCAAGCAAAACACTCATTTATATCCAATGATGCTAGATTGAATCATTGAATACCAATAGAACATAGGTCTAGTATTATAGAACTATAGATAGCCTATACATAGTAGACATTAGAAAACAAAGGTAAAGAAGTTAAGAGAAGTAAAGATTAATGAAGAAATTAAAGAAAAAAAATATTCAAACGCACTAAATGTTCCCAGATAGAGATCTTTGTTGCCTGCAACTCTCCCTATTCTTGCTTGCCAACGACCATGTTGATGATGCCTGAGTTTTTTTAAAAACAATAAAGAAGTCACACAAAATGCAATGCGTTCAATAAAAGTATATTATCAACCAGATTCCCATAAAAAGAGAATATATAGATACATATATATATATATATATATATATGTATGTGTACATGAATATATTTCTTATTTGTTTATGACGTTGCTTATTTTTATTTTTAGTAAATTTTATTATTATTTAGTTAAACTATTCTATTTTTAAATTTTTCTTATTGAGAGAAGTTAATAAAATAAAAAATTTTGATCAAAATATACAAAAAATCAAAAAAACAAAAAAATAAGCTAAAATAAGCCAATAAATTAAATTTTATATTGCTTATTTTCGTCTTTAATTAATTTTTTTTCATCTTTTAATTAAAATTTTTTATTTTTTGAATTTATTCAGAACAATTTGAAAAAATAAGAAAAATTAATAAAAAAATATAAATAAAATTCTTGACATTTAACTCAAATAGGGCCGGGGCCAATATTCAAACCGACCTACCTTGTGACTCCTCTATAAATAGAGGCTCCTCTAGAGAACCCACTACTTTTCCTGCTAATAAGAATAACAAAAAAATATTCAACAAATAGGGATGTTAAATGATTAGTGATAAATGATTGCTCTTCAAAAATCACTAATATCGAACCATCCACCCACCAAAAAGAAAATCTAAATGGTTAAAAAGGGTACCTTCGAAGAGAAGCAACAAACTCCTGCCTAGTCATGTTCTTCATCTCCTCAAGCTCCTTCTCATAGTTAGATACCTTCAATACAACAAACAATGTTAAGTGAACTAAACCTAATAAGACCTTTTTTTATATATATTTTATATCGTGTTCGAGTTAATTTACGTATATCTCGATAAATTTTTGAGAACTAATTCCATCGTCTATTAATAGATCAACTAAAACTGAGACAAAATCTCTTATGAATTAGCCCAAAAGAGTTTATATCATCTAAGAAGTTTCAAATTTGAAACTGAAAAAAAGCATATTCTCGTGTCCCAAATCTTGATCACTAGGCCAACCCTTGGATTAACCTAATAGGACTTCTAAGGATACATGATTATATATACATATATATATATATATATATAGAGAGAGAGAGAGATATGTAGTATGGCATGCAACATACAGGAAAATTTGTGGTGGTGGTCGGACCCCAGTACTTGAGGGCTGCAAGATCATAAGCTCTAGCTGCTTTCTCCTCCTTATCATAACCACCTGAAGGTAAACACCAATATAACAATCCATTCCAAATAGAAGCTAATATTGAATGCACATCATTTATTGGTATTTATATAAAAGTGTATTGTAGATTTCGTTCGAGTGAACATAAAAAAAAAAAAAAAAAAATCAAAATTTAACAAAAAAATCTAAAAATACAAAAGTAAATCTTGCTATTTTTATGAACTCCAATACGCTTTGTATAATATGTATTATTTATTTTATCTATTATTTATTTTCATATGGATATGTACATTATGCTAGAACTTGAAGTGACTTTTAGCATATACAGTAAACTAGAATGATGATTATTTTGATTATTATAAGGTAATTGATTTGAAATGAACACGGAAAGAACTTACCCAAATAAACTGAATATGATGATTTTGTAATAATCCATGGGCAGCAATCATGTGTCACGTGCAAGGCACATAAAGAAACAACAAATTTACAAACGTTAGGATCTTCTCACTAGAGAAGGGCGCATTATAGCACAAACCATCACCAAGAATCTCATCTTATGAGAGCAGAAGATCTGAGCTTCATCTCTCTCTCTCTCTCTCTGAAACCAAAGACTCAGATCTCCTGGCACAAGAAGTGTACTTACACCCACCGGCGCAAGCTAGCAACAATACTAAGGAAAACCCCGAACAGACCATACCTTGCCTTCCTTTCCGACTTTGCCCTTCTCTTCGGCAACTGTTATCCCACAAATGAGCTTCATATCTACCAGTCCACCTATGCCTGTCAAGGCAAAAAAATATGGGGGCAAAGCTGTAATTATCAACCAATATAGAACTGTATCAATCCATACATTAGCAAGTATCTGTGTCAAAAGTCAAGTCTCAAATCTTGTTACGTTGATGTTTAAAAAATTGACCTGTATGTAGGTTTATTCAGCTATTAACCTATTACTTACCTGGTGACTCCTCTGTAAATAGAGGTGCGTTGGCCAAAGGTGTCGACAGCCTTCTTCGCCGCCGGTTCAGGCGGCGCCACCACCAACTGCTTCTGGGCATCGGTTTGTTCGGTGGAAAACGCACGTAGGAAGCTTGCAGCTATGGTTTTCAGCTCCGAGTCATATATCTCAGTCTCAGAAACTTCCGTCGTCGGAGTTCCACCGGTGAACTGGCACACGTCCGCCGTTCCGGAGGCGGAGTTCCCACACGCGCCGAGGAAGTCCTCGAGCTTCGGGCCACCGCCTGTGAAAATGGACAGGTCTGTTGCACCCCTTGTGTCCTCTTCTCGTCTATCAACAACTGCGCCTGCAAAAGACTAATTATAGTTAGCATTATATTGTGTGAAAGAATTAGATATCTTCGTATACATATAGTTAGGTTTATCTTTTCAAGCTTAAAGTTTTAATTTAAGAAGATCTTACCTTCAATATGTGTTTGTTGTCTTGTTATTATGCATTTATATTCTGTGACTATTAGTGTAGTTGTTTCGTTCAGTTGTTCGTAAATCTACCAACTTCTAGCTTTCGTTTTTTGGGAAAAGACTTATATTCTTTCCTCTCGTCTAGTCTAACGTAAGTGTAATTAAAAAATAATAATAATAAAAGAGTATTTATCTATAACTTTAGAATTTTTGTAGAGTCGGTGCAAAAAAAACCTTCAGCGATCGCAATTACTCGTGAGATAAAATCGTCGTAAAAGAGTAATTAGTCAATGTATTTATAATAATGCTTTATTTAAATTATTAAATAATATATTTTTATATAATAAATATCAAATAAAATAATAATAATAAAATAATAAATTATACACAACATATCAATAATTATAAAATTAGTATAATTACTCTAAAAATATTAAATATTTACTCTTTCAATAACTTATCTTTGTTAAATTACTCTAAAAAAATATTAAATATTTACTCTTTCAATAACTTATCTTTGGTTAAATACTTATAAGACAAAAAATAACTCATTAACTGTGATAATTTATTTATAAAAAATATTTTACATAACATTAGTTACATAGTCACTTACATAATTAGTACTCTGTCGGAACTTTCTAATAATTTGCCAACGTGAAGAGAGTATTGATAGATTAATATTTGGACCCATTTCTTTAGGGTTTAAATTTTTGAGATAATTTGTGATTTAACAGCAAGCTACATGCAGATGATAAGCTCTAGTTTTGAGAGAGAGAGAGAGAGAGAGAGAGAGAGAGATTACCGCTGTGGGTGCTGAAGGCTTCAAATAAGCAGAGCTGAGAAGAATCAGAGGGCATGTGGTGATTGGAAAGAGAGAATCCCAGCCAGTTCTGAGAAGAATCCATGTAGACGACGAGCCTGAAAGAGATGGGTTTCTTTGGAAAACAGCGCAGTTCTAGAGAGAGAGAGAGAGAGAGAGAGAGAGAGAGAGAGGGTGTTGTTTGAACCGATGAAAGAATTCAGTAAGTGTTATTGAAGAGAGGGAGGTGAGGATTGACACAGATATAGAGGTAGCAAGGAAGAGATGAAGAGAGAGAGAGAGAGGTGGAAAAAATTGCACGAGCATCGAGGCCTCACTCTTTTTTAGTGATTATATTCCATATTTTTGTGATATTATTTTTGAGAACGATTATAAGTATTTTTGGAGTATTAGGTGAATATTAATTAAATATTTTTTAATATTTTGTTTTTTTTTTGTATTTTTTTATTAAAATTTTTACTTTTGAATTTTGTAGAAGAGATGCACGAAAAAAATAAAAAAATTTGGTAAAAAGATAAATTTTTTTTATGAATAATAAAAATAAATAATATAAAATTAAATTTATTGACTTTTTTTACTTATTTTTGTCTTTAGTCTATTTGGCTTAACTTGTTTTGAAATAATTTTGACTTAAATTTTTTTTAAAATGTCTACTTGTTTGATTTTTTATTGTAATTAATTAATTTTTTTTATATTTATTTTTTTATAAAAAATATCAAGAAATTAAAAAACATACAAAAAAATAAAGCCAAGCATAAGCTTAGTCACAAAAATTACTTTTTTTGCTCATATTGATGAAAAGAGTTAAAAAAATATATATATATATAATAATTCAACTAAACGATATAAAAAAATTTACTAAAAATAAAAATAAACTAAATAAAATAACTAACTACACAATTATTCTAAACAAATTACGTAACATTTTTAACAAATACAAAATATTGGTGCATAGTAATTGGACCATTTTTAGTTTCTTACTTGCTTAATCAGAGTTGGCCACCATTAATTGTTATACTTATTTATGTGTTATTCTCACTTAATAATATAATAAAAAATATTTTAAATAAAATAATTTTAAATTTTTTCTTTTTACCAGTCATAGTCTTTTACTTGTCTAATAAAAGTTATTATTTCTCTAGTCTAAATATATTTTACTATATCATCGAATAAATGCACCACTTAAATAATAATACGTAGTGTTTTGAGATTACTAAATAATTACTTTTATTTATATGGAGTTTTTACTTAATAATATAATAAAAAAATATTTTAAATAAAATAGTTTAAACCTATTTTTATTAAGTAGACGACATGAAAAGATGACAAATTTAATATATGTTAAATAGTTTTATTTAATAAAATTATTACATAATATCATTTCCATAATATTTCAGAAATATTTTATAATTTTACTTTTGTTTCCTCCTCGGTGGAAGGTAATGGCTGAATAATTATTCATTATCAATAAGTATATGCATATGCCGAACTGTAGAGTAATGCAGAGCAGAGCAAGTGGAAGCATTTCATGGGACGATTGGGCGGTCTCTCTGTCCGTCTCTTGACCGAAGAAAGCATCATCTTTATAGAGTAATTATTCAGTAGTTTATTTTTAAAAAATTATCAAATATTTTTAAAGTATTATGTAGGTAATTTTTTTAATATTCTTAATAAATAAATAATTATAAACTACATAATATATGTCATCTTTTCTCTCCTAACACCTAATAAAAATGAGTTATGATGTCTTTATTGTAAAATTTGTCAAGTATCACATGAAGTTGTCACATGATACTTTTGGAACATCAAATAACTACTTTTGTTTATGTAGTGTTTTTAATTAATGACATAATAAAAAATGCTTTGGGTGAGAGAAATACGGATCCACCTTTCATGAGAATAAAAATAAAAATAACCCACTAAATAAGAATTGAGTATTTTTATTTGCTAAAAACACCCTATGTAATTGCATATCAAATTTGTACTTCCGGTGAATTTAATAATTTAGCCTTTTAGAGATAGACAAATTATTAGATATTTTAAAAAGTACTCCACGTAAATTAAGTGATTTTATTAATACTTAATAAAAGTAGGTTCATATTATTTTACTTGTCAGTATTTTTTATTACTTTATTAGATAATATCTCTATTTATTTAAGAAAAGTGTTTATATATTATTTTATTTGTTGTATTTTTTACTATGTTATTGACTAAGAGTATTACATAAATAATAATACAAAATATTTAAAAATTATTAAATAATTATTTTTCGAGAGAGAGAACAGAATTTAGTGAGAAAAAAATGTAAATGGAATTTAGAAAGCAAGAGATGTAAAATAATGAGATTTATGTCTGTGGGGGAACCAATAGGGAGGGAGAGGCGACACGATGACCCTTGTGAACATTTCCCAAATCATTTTATTTGGACCCACGTGTGACATCTGTCATTCACAAATTTTATTGTTTTATGTGAGATTTTTTGAATTCTATTTTTTTGCCCATTTTTTATTTATTGTCTAATGTGCTATATTCGTCCATTTTGGTATAATACGTAATTTATAACTTTAAATGATGGATAAAAAATAAAAAAAATATTATAAAAATATTTTAAAAATATTTTCAGACAAAATACCATTTTTATGGATTTTTTATTTTTAAACTTTTTTGTGAAGAGGGCAATTACAAAAGTTAAAAAAAACAACAATTAGACTCAAATATAAAAATATAAAAAAAAAAGATTAAAAAAAAGTTAATTACCAAAAGATTTGACAAACACCAGGTTACTTATATGGCCTCATTTTATTCTGGGTTGCTTGCTTTATATTAATTAAATATTAAATATATTTTTATGTATAAATGTACACCTAAAATTTATAACATCAACCGTATTAGTACTAATAATGTGAAAAATGTTTATCTTGTTAAGTAAAAAATTGTCTGCAAAAGCAAAAGTGTAGCGAGCTTGGTATTCAAAAAGCCAAAGCTACTAACTTAGCCTTTCTTACCAAGTTAAGATAAAAAATTCATACTGAACCTAACTCTTTATGAGTTAACTTAATTTATAAAAAATATCTCCAATTTAAAAAGTTTTTGTTAACCTAAGAAAATGTACTTTTTCTCACACTTAAACAAGCATCATCTTCTCACAATAGCCATTACAAAGAGCCATGAAATAATTCATGAGTAACAAGAATAATATCTCCTTTTAGAAAGATTGGTGGTGGTGTGGTTTTAAACCCTTGCTAGATAGTCACTCTCATATGATGAATGACTCCACCATGGTCAAAAATGTCTTCACCCCAAATCGCGAATGGAACTTTCATGCTATTCATAATGTCATTAGTTATGAGGAAGCCAACATCAACTGTAATACCCTCTAGCCTTCTTTTTGTTATT
>JAOTRH010008892.1:0-23409 GCA_034768845.1 Heliamphora exappendiculata
ATGATAATACGGGATGTGGATCAATTCATATAGTTAGTATAGAATCGATCATCCCGTTGATCCCGCTCAATACACTCAAAGTGTACTAACACATCGAGTTCAAACATCGAATTCTCAAAATGAATTTGATCCGTTCGACCTAGCCAAGACCGGCTACTGTAACGATATACTACAATCGTACCAATGGATTGTCCGGATCCATTACGATTGTGAGCCTACCTGTATAATCTGTCAGAGCTTTTGACCCGATCTTCCGTGCAGCACGCACCGAGTCAAATACTGAACAGAATATACAGACTATGTATTCATTCATCACAAATACAAATATGAAACCACAAATGCAAGATCATCTCAAATGTTTCTCATTAATATGCCAGGGATCTAGAATAAAATACATAAAAAGCATAATTTTTTAGTATACATTCCCAACATTATAGTCTTCAGTTTGGTCTGTTGCACGAACGTAATGGAACAACTCATAACCTATGTCCATTAGATTTTGTTTTAGATTGGTCTTTGTAACTTGTGTGATGACATGACCATTCCTTGGAGGTTTATCAAAGGAGAACTTTACCCAGTAGACTACAAACATCGTGGCAATAGGGGACTATTGTTTATTAGCTATTACATTATTGTTCACTAGTTGTTAAATGCCTCAACAAGGACAGCCTATTATAACTACAAACATCGTGGCAATAACTCATCCAGGCAGTCTGTTAAAAGTACCTATTTTTTAATCTCACCCAGATAGCCTGTTATAACTATTTAGTAATTGTTTGTGTTTTTACTATTTACACAAATGAAACTTTGACTGTTCAAAGAGATAACTCACATCTAATTGAGCTAGGCTAGGTTGGGTAGCAGGGAATTGCTGGCAGTGTAGCTCTTGTGCTTTTGTGTGTGCTGGGTAATAGGGGCAACATGGGACTTCTTATCTTTGCTGGTTGTTCAAAGAGGTAACTCACAGGGCAGCTGCCATGGATCAACCCCCATCTCAGCAAAGCAGCCCAAAATAAGCCCCCAAGGCTTAGCCTAGCAGCACATCACCACATCACTTAGCATAGCAGTGCATCCATTCGGCATGGCATGTAACGCCCTTGACCCGTTCAAATATAATTCGAATATACTTTCGGAAACCACCCCAAAATGAAAACATTCTCTTCAAAAACCCTGCCTTTAAACAACCCATTCAAGTCCATAACTCCTTTGAGAAAAACTTGTTTTTAAACATTCATTAGAAAAACATCTCTTGCGAACCCCGCTTGAGCGGACTCGTGACCGCTCGAGCGGTCAGGCACCTGAGACTTCCTTTCTTAAAACTATGTAAATCCTTCTAAAACTGAAAATAACAACCATTTATTTTCCTTCTTGGAACAAGAATTCAAACCCTTAAATAAGATCTTAAATACTCATAAAAGCTTAAAATATCCATCCATTCCATGAAAACAAACTAAGATTCCAACTTCATTGACAAAGATAATCACTCAACCATTATACAATAAACGGCCTCACATGCATGCACAACATGAATAAGAATAGCCTTAAGGCCTTACAATACAGGATTCTAATCCTCAATTACAATATTTCGGATATTCAAAAATGAGAATACAATTCCAACTCTCAACGACTGACTATCCCGAAGGAAGTACAATTCCACATACTACGCCAAGGGTCAAACAACCGTCGTCTCAGCCCATGAGCTTCTTCCTTCTATTACCTGATATGTTGTTAAACAATATGAGCCGAAGCTCGTAGGAACAAGACTAACCTCGAATACATGCATGATATATGAAGATGGTTATGAAAGATACACACGTAGTTTGATCAAAACATATTGTTTATTCCCAATAAGTTCTCATTGCATAACCGAGTTTTATATAAACATAATTATTGTCCTATACTCATTGACTTTAATGAAATCATTTCATTTTACCCTTCTTAATTAGCCAAATACGTATTACCTTCATTCATCAACCCAACATATTTTCCATTTCACAATTCTTTCCATCTCTTCCATCAAGATTTCTCTAACCCAATTCCCTTATCATTTCACTTTAAACCAACACACTTCTTAATTACCGTTTTGTTTCCCTTCCCAATTTAGATTGTACCAACCTAATTGTTTACAATGCACACAGCAACACACGCCAACACACACACACACACTTGTCGGCATTTTTTCACATTTTACCAACTCGTGGTTTAAAACATAGGTACCGGCGTCGGACGAGCATATAGACCTCGTAGCATTACACTCAACCCATCAAGGAACGTTCCATTACCCGCCCCACGAGGTAATGGAACGTTCTATACCCCGACATGACTCGTCTCTTCCCGATTGTCAACCGGAGGTCAAAGAACCCTATCGTCCTTTTCCGGTCATCAGTCGGCGGGCAAAGAACCCGAATACGTCCTTTCCCGGTTGCTAGCCGGCGGGTAGAGAATCTAATTTGCGCAATTTTTTGGACCTTCATCGAGGAGCAACTCGTGTCCAACCTTAAATAATTCAGAAACCGGTTCTTTTATCATATCACTAAATAACACACACATGTGAGTCCAACCCTAAAGGTTTCTCTCACCAAACCCATATTATATACATACGCGAGTCCAACCCTAAAGGTTCCTCTCGCCAAACCCACATTACATATTTTCATTAGTCACAATTTCATTATTTTGTGGTTCAAACCCAAATTAGTTACTCACATCAATTCCGAATTCCCAAATCATTGGTTTTATTCAATAAAACCCACAATATATGCTTTACATCCATATGTATCACTTAGATTTGTGAAAGAAAGTTACAATAGGTAATGAAAATTCTCAATTTTATCAACAATTTCTTCAATTTCATCATATCGATCATTTAAACCTAATACCCCCAATTTTCACAACCCTAGCTCAAAATCAAAACCCTAGTTTCTCATTTCGAAATCCAACCCCCATAAATGACATTATCAAGATAAAGACATGTTAAATCCTTCATAGATTCAAGATTAAACCCCCAGTATCAACAAATTTCAGTTTAGGGCTTTGAAAACATGCATTTCATGCTTTTATGTCTGTGAATTAAAAAATACAACACATATCGTCAAAATATTCAAAGAGAGTCTTAGATCCTACCTTAGGGATGCTAGATCCACAAGAGAAAGCCTCAAACGAGCTCTATCTACAAGAATCTCCAACTGCACGGTGAGAAAAACTTCTCCAATGCCAAGCCTGGGTCTTCAATGAGCATTCCACTGAAAGAGGAGCAAGAAAATCTCACTAGGAAGAGCCAAACAAGCCCCCCAACCCAAACCCTAGCCTCACATATGCTCTAGAGAGAGAGGAAAGAGAAAAGAATGAGAAGAAACGAAGCCCCATGCGACTTTTAAAACACCAGATCCGCGACAGTTCGCTCGAGCGAACTCCCACCACTTGAGCGGTTAAACCCCAGAAACTTTTCTACCACTAGTCCGCTCAAGCGGAACTTCCCACCGCTCGAGTGGTCAACCCTAATTGCGAAACAGAACAGAAGCAGCCAAAACTGAACCAAACATAAGCCAAATGCCTCACAATAATGTTCTTCTATGTAAATCCACCTACGATCATCATTAACGAGCTCAAAAAATCTAGAAATTTAATTCTCACGCGTATTTTGTACTCCTGAACATCTTCACTGGACATAACACATTCGTTTTCATTAATGCCTAAAAAATATCAAAGGTTCGAGTCGCTACATGGCACCCTCAAAGCATAGTAGCGCAGCAATTACTAGCATAGATTAGTATCCCTAAACCAGTATTACCTTCTCAGTAATCCAATCCATGAAACAAGGAACCAAAAACATACATCCAGACCTATGAAAATTTTGTAATATCTTACGGAAATCCACCATAGTTTTTTTTTTCTTCCTATATCTTATCTTATGGAAATTTTGTAATATTCTCATTTTTATTTGGCAATAAAGGCCGAATTAGGATTGTGTTCATGCTTAGGTACTTTTGTGTAGAGTTACATCAGTAACTGCTTATTGATGATACCATTATTTTTCTGACACGAATCTCTCTGAGTTACTTGCAAAGCATCGCAAACTTAGTCCATTTATGCTTGTGCTTCCTCAAAGTTATCAGTTCCTGAATCAAGGTGAGTGTGGAAACTGCAGGTCCTAGTTTTATGTTGTTTTATGTACTTCATCATGGGACCAATAGATGAATGCTTGAAAGGAGAATGCAACTCCCACTGCCACAATGTAAAGAATCAACTAATAGAGGTCATTGAGATTAAGAACATTCTCATAGGGATTGAAGAAGTGAAAACAAAGAAGATGAAGTCCTACTCTCCCTACAGTTATATTTCGACAGCTTTAGGACACAAATTTCAAATGCTTGATATTCCATTTTACTATACTAAATGGTAGTTGGGGTTCCATATTTATTGAATACATAGGCAACTTGTTGTTGTTGGGGTCTCCAAGCTGCACTTTACCAGAAACCCAAGGCAGATTTCAGGTTTATTTAAGCTAAAATTTCAAGCACAAATCATGGTTCTGAGCTAAATCCAAATCTATTCACATTGAAGAAGATCACCATAGTGCAAAAATAATATCATTTTTCACTCTGAAAGAAGAAAAGGGAGACAAGGATGTACCAAATATTAATAGTGACTGTAATGTTCTTGAAGTAAATATATCATTTTCCATGACTAGTGTTATTTACTGGTTGTATAACTCAGTTCAGTAGAATATGGTTATTTTGCAGCCACGGAAATTGAGTGAGACTAATAGCCTAAAGGTACTTGGATGTGCAAGCAATAAAATTGCTAATATTTGTGATGAAAATGTTGGGTTAAGTTCAATTGTGTATACTGGATTGGTTGTGTACATCTTTTACTGCTCGGATGTTATAACTAGTGTTATACTGGATCGATTGTGTACAGTTCTTATAGCTTTTGGTTGTGTTATAAGTTTTGGTGTGTTGCTATGATGCTATTGTAAAGGCTAATAGTTTAAATGCAGGTTGCATATATTTTATCTCGATTTTTTACAGAGATTAAAAGTGTTTTCCATCCCGATATCTGACTGAGATTAAAAGTATTGATTATCTTGATTTTTGACTTAGATTAAACGTATATTTATCTCGGTTTTTGATCTTTTTTGTCTCGATTTTTTACCGAGATTAAAATCATTTTTATCCCAGTTTTGTATCGTTTTGGACTCGGTTTTTTACAGAGATTAAAATCTTTTTTTTTTCTCAATTTTGAATTTTTTTGTCTCGGTTTTTTGCTAAGATTACAATTCTTTTTTTCTCGGTTGTTGACCGAGATTAAAAACAGTTGTTATCTCGGTTTATGATCGAGATTAAAAGTACCCATTTTTTAATCTCACCCGAAAAGATCTCGATTTGTAATCGAGATCGATTCAACAAGATCTCGGTTAAAAACTAAGATTTGTCACAATTAATGTAGTAGTGTTTTTAAAAAATAAATATTTAAAGTTTTTCTATTTAATTAAAATTAATTAATTAAAAAAAATTTAATTTTATTTTCTATTACAAAATATTTTAATTAAAATTAATTATTCAAATTAATTAAATTAACAGAATAAATAAAACCAATATATATTATCCACGCAGTTAAAAAATTTAAATACAAGATAAATATAAATATTCCGATTTTATGATCGAATTAAAATTTTAAAGAGTTTTAGTCCCTTATTGCTTCCTGTATCCTGATTGTATCAAGATATCTCGATCAATTTTTATTAGAAATACCACATAAATAGTACCACCGCTGCCCCAATCTTGATCCAAATCCACTGCTTGCACCGAAACTGCTGGGTTTTAAATCTACCGCTGCTGTGTTTTAAATCCACTGCGCCTGTTGCTTGATTGGATAAAACACTGCTGCTTAAGGCAGCGTTTGGCACTAAAAAACCGATGCAATTGCCTAGAATTTTTCTTGCTGCTTGGAATTTGGCTTGATTCGTTAGGACTGGTTTGCAGTGGTTATGGATTTTTGTGTTTGGGAACAAAAAAAAATCGGCTTGCTGTTTGGAGATTCCGCCCAGTGCTTGTGAACTACTACGGTGCTTGGTGAGAAGAAACCGGTGCCTTTGATTGACGCTGCAGCAGCTTTATGGAACCGGTGCTGAATGGGAATAACACTGTTTTGGGATTTGCACCGCTTGGGTGTTTGGCTTGGCTGCTGCTGCTTCAGCAGCTTGGGAAAAACCGCTCCCTACGGTGCCTTGGGACTGCCGCAGCTAAGGCAGCGTTTGGGAATTGGCGCCGTTTGGTGCTCACTACTGCTTGGAGACTGCTGATTTTTTGTTGTGCCTTGCGTCGGCAGCTTGCTTGATTTTCTTTTTCTCCGTTTTTTTATTATCATCCAGAAAAAATTGGAGATAAAAAAAACTGCAAAGCAAAAATATGCGGCTTAAATCACCGGAATCACCACTAGTTGCCGCCGTCTACCTCCGCCAGTTGCCGCCATCTTCATTCTTTCATACCTGTTCTTATTTTTTTTCTAATAAACTAGAAAAAAAAAACTTAAAGAACATAAAATATTTTTACATTGATCTAATAACTCCGTAGAATTCACAATCAATTTAAAATTATTAATCTATTACGGTCAACACCCGTGATTAAAAAAAATTAAATCATCATCCACACATTCAATCAAATATAAAAATAAATGATAATCATAAAATCGAAATTTAGAACGCCTGTAAAACAAAGTTAACACAGTTCTAAATCTACCCGGCCGCATTAAACCGTAAACAAAAAACAAAACGGCTCTAATACCAATTTGTTAGAGACAATACTACCAAGATCATTATTTTTATAAAGCGATTTTTAATAAAAAATTAACTAGACGGGTAAACGCCGATACGGGCTCAGATAAAACTTTTAACGTCGAACGATCAATAATAACCCCGTACAACCAAAGTTAATTTATAATAATAACTTTTGTCGATCTAATCTTTAACTACAAATTGATTTCGAGTTGAAACTCTAGTCAGATCTTCTACTGTATTTTTTTACGCGATTCTCGAACGTAGTGTGGGTTACAATCCTCCGAGAACTCGTACCGGCAGAACCCCGATATATTTAAGTCTTGAAAGAAAAAAATAATATTATGATAATAATGATATAATAATGATAATAATGATATATTTAAACAGGTTCAGCCTACCGCGTATATATAGGGCTATAGCAGGGACCTGTTGAGTAATTATGAGTTAGACTTTCAGTGAAACACAGACACCTACTAGAGGTTTCTGCAATTATGCAAAGACATGCAGCGGTTTTTGTAATTTTTATAAAATACTTTATTACAGTTCACACTACTAAAGAACTATAATTGCACTCTGATCCATAATCTCAAGAGCGTCTTGTATTGAGATCCTGATATTAAGTACTTATTATTTCTCCATACGTTAAGATTCTCGACACCCGCCAATTAAATCTAATTACTGACAATTTAATTTAATCGACATCTTGATATTTCTTAAGCTTTTCCGCTTAAATTATTTGACTGCCGGATAATCAAATCCACCTGCAGAGTTGACCCGGTCAAAACTTATAAGCATCCTTAAGGGGGGTATCTCCAGTCCCGATCAATCGGGACGTGAATTCCATCAGTAATTAATTTTACCAGATAAATAATACCGCTATCCAACTCATCGGGAATATAGACTCATATAAGATCGAACCATCTAATAAATCAAAATAACGAATATTAAATATATGCAAATCAATAATTATTTAAAGATTAAGAGGATAAGCACTATTCGTAATAACTTTCGAGTGTGAATTAATTTATATAGTTAGTATAAAATTAACAACCCCAAATATCACGTTCAATACACACAAAATTTACTGGCACAGAGAGTCGGAACAATGGACGACGCTATTATCTGTGGGATAATCTGGTATGTGTTTATTTTCCTAATCATTGTTTTTAGTTACATGTTGTGGTGTGTAAAACTTTGAATATGTGTTTTAAATAAAATAACCGTTAGCAATCGAATTATTGAGTTGAGGAATACTTTTTTTTAGATAAAAAGAATAATGATTAATATTAACAAATAATTATGGGAAAAAGTTGAGATGAGATAATAAGAGTGTGGTTGGAGATTTGAGTTTAGTTTAAGAAATTTTGTTGAGATTCGGGTTCAGGAATCACCGCTCGAGCGGTGGGTGCCAGCTCGAGCGGGCTATCGGGATAAGTTTAGAGTATTCTCGAAAATTTGGAGAGAAATTAAGAGAATAGCTAATATATATATATGTATACATGGTCCTCCTTATACACATTAGCCCCTTCTCCCTTTTCTTATTTCTCTTCTCCTCTCTCTCTCTCTTTTCTTGAGAGAAAACCCACCCAATTCTCTAAACCCTTATTCTCTATCACTCAAATTGAAGATGGAGGCTTAATTAGGAGAGATCAAGGGAAGATACCCAGCTTTGGAGCACGGACAGTGAAGATAAAGCTTTGAGGGGGCAAGAAAACTCAACATCTAAGCCCTAGGAGGGAGATTTGAAGAAATCATAAGCGTTTGAGCAAATCCAAGGTAGGATCAAGATTATCTCTTATGTTTTTCGTAGATTTGAGTTGATATTTTGTGTATATGAGTAGAAATTGAGTCAACTGCATGCTTAGCCAACATATTGATAGATTTGTGTGTGGGTTGAGTGAGTTTTCATGAAATTGGAGGTTCTTAGGAGATGATGATCCATGAAATTGAAGATTTGTTGTGTTAAGAAGAAGTTTTGAGACTTGAATCTAGTGTTTTTGAGTTAAAATTAGAGATTTGAAGCTTATATGTGAAGGGTTATGTGTTTGGAGGTTTGAATCTCAAAACAGGGGCAAATTTGGGTTTTTCTCGGGTGCCAGCGCGCTCGAGCGGATCCCTATCCGCTCGAGCGCTCACATGGTAGAGAGTTAGACGCTCGAGCAGACTGACTGCGCATGGCCAACATTGTTCGATCATATCTCCCTCATCCGAACTCCGAATTGATTCATTCTTGTACTGAAATCGAATCCCCGGAAGTCCTCTTTCCAACAAAACTACTCTTACAAAAAAATTCTTTTTGTAGAAAAAGTTATGATAAAAATAGTGAGGGTATGTCAGAATTTTAAAATTATTTTTCACCCGTTTTCGGCCAAATGTTGTGGAAAAGCATATTTTGGTTCATATAGGCCATTTTTATTAAATTCCTAGTCCGTTGAGCTTGTGATATATCTACAGATATATCTAGATTGAGTTGGGATGCATGTATTGGACCTCCTTGTTGAGTTTTCTCTTCCAATAAGTGCGGATTGATATATAACTACATATATATATGATGGGTGTATATCTGTTTCAAATAATGTGATCTTCTTGCTATCTACATTGTGTTATTGGTACTTGGTGACATTGGAGTAACGATGTAAACTATGAGAAGCTATATAATGAAATTATTAACTTGAATTCAAAACCTACGGTTGAATGTGAAATATGCATAATGAGGGGCTGCAGTCCTACGGTGAAAGCCCGTGAAAGTTCATGCATAATGAGGGGCTGCGGTCCTATGGTAAAAGCCCGTGAAGGTTCATACATAATGAGGGGTTGCGGTCCTGCGGTGAAAGCCCGCGAAGGTTTAGGCATAATATCATGTGCGTAGGTGAGTTTGTTAAAAAGGAAATGATTTGGATGGACGTGCATATTTATTCTGGTTACACCTATTACACCTCACAAATCATGCATTATATATGAGTTAGTCTTTATCCTACGAGCTTTGCTCATGTTTTGTATGTCAAATAAATTTTCAGGTTCTGAAGAGCGGGGTGATGCCAAAGCCATGGGTACTTTTGCAAAAGGGAAAGAACGGGAACAATGATTTCTTGATCTTTTGTTGTTTTGTTGTATAGAAGATAATGGAAGTGATGTAATGAAAGTGATTGTTAATGTATGTTATCTGAAGCATTTGTGATGAACTTGGGAATGAAATTTTGGAACTTAAACATTTTGTCAAATCTTATGAACGTTATATCCATTACCTTCTTACCTTTCGAAGTACTTTCTAAGGATATGGCTTATGTATAGCATGTTTTGGGTTTGTTCACAGATCTGGGTTTTGGTTGTGACAGAATGGTATCAGAGCTCTAGGTTCGGATACCTAGGAGCCGTGGAAAGTGAGGACGGCCTTTGCATGAGAATTGTTTGATGATAATTAGGCACCACTACATTGAATGGTTTGTGTGCTTGCATGGGATTGTGGTTGTATTGTCTTGCGAATGCTATGTGTTTATATGAGCATGGAGGTTGAGTTTTGGGGTGATGTGGCTTGCCATTGGCGTCTGATCAACTACTTTGGGGTTCAAAATAGAAAAGCATTTGGCGAACATTCTTTCTATGAGAAATCTAAATTAGTTGCTTGGATTGTCACCTTACGTTCAGGCTTTCTCTCGATATGTGTTTATGTGTTAGTGTGATTAAGCTTGAGTGCGATTAGCCCTGTTTACGTCTAAAGGTTAAATCTATTTAAAACGGAGTGACGATTTCTTTACGAATTGTGTATTGATAATCGTTCTCTTTTCGTATAGTGATGCCTCCTAGGCAAGAAGGAGGTAGAGGTAGAGGTCGTGGATGCGGCCGAAGGCGCGGAAGAGCGCCAGTTCCTGAAGAAGGGGATGCCAACGCCCCGCAGGAACCAGTTGGGGCTGCAGAAGCGAATCAACAAATATTAAATGCTTTGAGAACCTTGATTGGGGGTGGGGCTAACCAAGGGGAAGCATAAGATGCGAACGCAAGAGCTGCAATGATGATGAGAAAGTTTCAACGCTTGAACCCTCCTACTTACACTGGGGAACCTGAGCCTAGAATGGCAACTGAATGGTTAAGGGTAGTCACCCGGATCTTAGACACTTTGCAAATAGTGGAAGATGACCAAAGGGTCAGTTTCGCTTCATTGCAACTCCGAGAAGAGGCAAATGACTGGTGGGAGTTTGCTAGGACCGTTACGGACGATACATGGGCAGCATTTATAGCAGTATTCTTAGAAAAGTATTTTCCCGAGTCTATTCGCGATATGTTTAGAGAAGAATTCATATCATTGGTGCAAGGGAATTTATCTGTTTTGCAATATGAATCAGAGTTTACACGCTTGTTAAAATTTATGCCATAAATGGTGTCAACAGAAGAGTTGAGGGCTAAGAGATTCGAGAGGGGTTTACGACCCACTATTCGAGAAAAAGTGGTAGGGTTTCGATCGAGGTTTTTCTCGGAGGTAGTTGAGACGGCCATGGCAATAGAAAGTGTTATGGCAGACAGTTGCAGGATCATAGAGAGGAGGCAGCTATTAGTGGCTAGAACAACACAATCTGAGGGAAGACCTACTAAAAAGCAGAGGCCAGAGCAGGGCCACACTAGTTCGGAGAGCCGCAGAGAACTTATCAGACCCAACGCTCCGTAGCCACCCCATCTGTGGCCTCGATAGAACGTCTAGAGCGAAGGGAAGTGATGTGTTTTGTTTGTGGGCAGCAGGGACAACGGGCAAGAGAATGTTTGCAAAGGAAACAAGCACCAATGCAACGACAAAATGTGATGCAAGGTTAGCCTCAGGAGAGGGAACCCATCAGATGTTACCAGTGTGGTCAAGAGGGACATGTTCGACGTGAATGTCCACAAAGGAGAGCTGGTCAGGAAACGTCTAATACACAATCTTCTCAGCAGCCGACATACAATCAACCAACACGACAGACAGGAACTCAAGTATTTCGAGCTCCTAGGGAGACAACCTCAGCACAATCTGTACATCAAGCTGCGGGTAGGGGACTGGGACAGACATCTGGAATACAAGGAAGAATCTATGCCATTGTAGACACTAGTACTTCATCGACTCCTGAGATCCACGAGATTACTACCAGTACCCCAGTGATACGAGGTACTTTGTTAGTTTTCAATTCTTGGGCTCGTGTATTATTTGATACTGGTGCATCACGTTCATTTATCTCTTATTCATTTGTATCTGCTTTGGGTTTACCTGTTGAGATGTCGGATGTGGTTGTAAGTGTCGAAACACCCATCGGTGATAGTGCAACATTAAGGTGTGTGCGTAGAGGGTGCGAAGTAGTAATAGCCGATCATCTTTTGGTATTCGACTTTATTGTGTTGAAGATGTTAGGGTTTGAGATTATTCTTGGAATAGAATGGCTAACTGCATTTCGTGCATTTATTGACTGTAATCGATGAAGAATTTTCTTGTATACTCCAGAAGGAGATTCCTTCTTTTACGAGGGGGATAAGGATGATGAGATGACACCTCGACCAGGCAACGTGAGCCATTTAACAAATGTGTATGCGATCCTTTCCACCCTTTTGACAAAGGATGATCCTTCCTTACGAGGAGTGTTTCCACCGGTGGTGAACGAGTTTAGTGATGTTCTTCCAGAAGAGTTGTTCGAACTGCCGTCCCATAGAGAAGTTGAATTTTCTATTGAGCTTATCCCATGGACTGTTCCAATATCGGTGCCATCATATCGTTTTTCCCCAGCAGAATTGAGAGAACTGAAGATTCAGTTGCAGGACTTGCTAGATATGGGCTTCATTCGCCCTAGTGTCTCACCGGCATTATTTGCTAAAAAGAAAGACAGCTCGTTGCGATTATATATCGACTATCGAAAGTTGAATCAAGTTACGGTGAAGAATAAATATTCGATGCCCAAGATTGATGATCTATTCGACCAATTGAAAGGCTCTGCATGTTTTTTGAAAATCGATTTGAGATCGGGTTATTATCAATTAAGAGTTCGGGAGGATGACATACCTAATACCGCTTTTCATACCCGTTACAGGCATTATGAATTTTTGGTGATGCCCTTTGGTTTAACGAATGCCCCTGCGACTTTCATGGATTTAATGACTCATATTTTTTGGCCTTACCTCGATCAGTTTGTAGTAGTTTTTGTCGATGAAATTTTGATTTATTCTCCGACTAGAGAAGTTCACGAGGAGCATTTGCGTGTGGCACTTCAACTTTTAAGAGAACACAATCTTTTTGCCAAGTATGAGAAATGTGAATTTTGGTTGCCCAAAGTAAAATTTTTGGAACATGTTGTGTCAAAGAAAGGAGTAACTATTGATCCGTTTAAAGTAGAGGCAGTGTAGGATTGGAAGAGACTACAAAGCGTATTTGATATCAGAAGTTTCTTAAGTCTTTCAGGGTATTATCGTCGCTTTGTAAAAGATTTCTCTCGTTTGGCGTCACCATTGACACGACTCACTCGGAAGGGAATTAAATTCACGTGGAACGATGCTTGTGAAGAGGCTTTCCAAGAACTAAAGAATTGATTGACCAGTGCGTCGATACTAATTATACCTGAGAGGGGTCTCGGTTATGAAGTGTATTGTGACGCACCTCATGAAGGGTTAGGGTGTGTTCTAATGTAGCAGGGTAAAGTTGTGGCATACGGATCGAGATAATTGAAGACACATGAAAGGAACTACCCAACACATGATTTAGAATTAGCAGCAGTTGTCTTTGCGTTAAAGATGTGGAGGAATTACCTTTATGGAGAACGATTTGAAGTTTTCTCCGACTATAAGAGTCTCAAATACCTATTTTTGCAGAAGGATTTAAATTTGAGACAGAGGAGATGGATGGAATACCTTGACGATTATGATTTTAGTTTGCAATATCACCCGGGCAAAGCGAACGTTGTTGCAGATGCCCTCAGTAGAAAGTCTTTGAAGTCTTTATCCCAAATCGAAATTCGGGAATGGAAGATGTTGGAAGAGGTTGGAGAATTTGATTTTAATCTTAGTGAGACCGAGGATCGCATTTCCTTGTTTGCTATGGTCTCTCAACCTATTCTAATACACCGTGTCATGGAGGCCCAGTAACTTGATAAAGAAGCACAAACGTATGGGGAACGTGTCACTAATAAGGGAAACGCTGAAGGATGGACCAATCTACCGAATCAAGGCTTGAGATTTATGGGAAGACTGTTTATACCTGAGGTTTGTCATGAAGAAGTGCTACGAGATTTTCACCATTCTCGACTCGCGGTGCATCCGGGAACCACAAAGATGTATCATGATCTTCGACGACAATTTTGGTGGAAAGGCATGAAGAAGGATGCGGCTTTATTTATCGCTAAGTGTCTCACCTACCAACAAGTGAAATCAGAACATCAACGACCGGCAGGCATGCTTCAACCATTACACGTTTTAGAATGGAAATGGAAACATGTGATGATGGATTTTATTTCCATCCTTCCTAAGTCATCGAAAGGATGCAACGCTATATGGGTAATTGTGGACCGATTGACAAAGTCTGCGCATTTTCTTCTGATACGTACAGCCGACTCGGTGGACAAACTAGGAAGACTATATGTTCAAGAGATTATGCAATTGCATGGTGTACCAATATTGAAAGTATCGGATAGAGACCCCCGATTTACCTCATGATTTTGGCAGGGTTTGTAGGCAGCTTTAGGGACTAGTTTACACTTTAGTACGGTGTTCCACCCTCAAACCGATGGTCAGTCTGAGCGTACGATTCATATTTTAGAAGATATGTTGCGAGCTTGTGTGTTGTACTTTGGTGGTCTGTGGGAAGATCACCTACCGCTAGTAAAATTCGCATACAATAATAGTTACCAAGCAAGTATTGAGATGGCTCCGTACGAAGCCTTGTATGGAAGACCATGTAGATCTCCGTTGTGTTGGACCGAAGTTGGAGAAGCTTCATTGCTAGGTCCCGAGTTGGTAAGGGAAACAACAAAAAAGATTGCTACGATTCGAAGGCGTTTAATCATGGCTTAGAGTCGCCAAAAAAGTTATGCCAATAGACGGAGGCGACCATTATCGTTTGAAGTAGGGGATTTTGTATTTTTAAAAGTGTCACCGAAGAAAGGCTTGGTAAGGTTTGGCGAAGGCGAAAAGTTATCACCACGGTTTATAGGACCTTTTGAAATACTTGAATGGATTGGGGAAGTACCGTACAGACTGGCTTTGCCACCGCGACTTTCATCTGTACACAATGTTTTTCATGTGTCAATGTTACGAAAATATGAACCCGACCCCTCACACGTGATAGATTGGTTAGAGTTGAGCCTACGAGAAGATGTTTCTTACGAGGAGCTCCTGGTGAAGATTCTGGATACCCAGCAACAAGTTTTGCGAGGCAAAACTTTATCCTATGTAAAGGTGTTATGGCAACATCATGGTGTGGAAGAAGAAACTTGGGAAAGAGAGTCAGATATCCGATCCAAATATCCCAAGCTATTTGAGTCTTAAGGAGGATTAAATTTCGGGGACGAAATTCCTAAGGAGGGGAGGTTGTGATAACCCGGTGTGTGTTTATTTTCCTAATCGTTGTTTTCAATTACATATTGTGGTGTGTAAAACTTTGAATATGTGTTTTAAATAAAATAACCATTAGCAATCGAATTAATGAGTTGAGGAATAATTTTTTTTTAGATAAAAAGAATAATGATTAATATTAACAACATAATTATGGGAAAAAGTTGAGATGAGATAACAAGAGTGAGATTGGAGATTTGAGTTTAGTTTAAGAAATTTTGTTGAGATTCGGGTTCAGGAATAACCGCTCGAGCGGTGGGTGCCCGCTCAAGCAGGCTATCGGGATAAGTTTAGAGTATTCTCAAAAATTTGGAGAGAAATTAAGAGAATATCTGATATATATATATATATATATATACATGTGGCCCTCCTTATACACGTTAGCCCCTTCTCCCTTTTCTTATTTCTCTTCTCCTCTTTCTCTCTCTCTTCTTGAGAGAAAACGCACCCAATTCTCTAAACCCTTATTCTCTATCACTCAAATTCAAGACGGAGGCCTGATTAGGAGAGATCAAGGGAAGATACCAAGTTTGGGAGCAAGGAGAGTGAAGATAAAGCTTTGAGAGAGCAAGAATACTCAACATCCAAGCCCTAGGAGGAAGATTTGAAGAAATCACAAGCTTTCGAGCAAATCCAAGGTAGGATCTAGATTATCTCTTATATTTTGTGTAGATCTGAGTTGATATTTTGTGTATATGAGTAGAAATTGAGTCAATTGCATGCATAACCAACATATTGATAGATTTTTGTGTGGGTTGAGTGAGATTTCATGAAATTGGAGGTTATTGGGAGATGATGATCCATGAAATTGAAGATTTGTTGTGTTAAGAAGAAGTTTTGAGACTTGAATCTAGTGTTTTCTAGTTAAAATTAGAGATTTGAAGCTTGTTTGTGAAGGGCTATGTGTTTGGAGGTTTAAAGCTCAAAACAGGGGCAAATCTAGGTTTATCTCGGGTGCCAGCGCGCTCGAGCGGAGCCCTGTCAACTGGAGCGCTCACATTACAGAGAGTTGGGTGCTCGAGTGCCCGATCTCCGATCGAGCGGACTGACTGCGCAGGGCTAATTTTATTCGATCATATCTCCATCATCCAGACTCCAAATTCAGTCGTTCTTGTACTCAAATCGAAGCCTCAAAAATCCTCTTTCCAACAAGACTACTCTCACAAAAAAAATTTTTTGTAGAAAAAGTTATGATCAAAATAGTGAGAGTATGTCAAAATTTCAAAATCATTTTTCACCCGATTTCAGCCGAATGTTGTGGAAAAACATATTTTGGTTTATATTGGCCATTTTTATTAAATTCCTAGTCTATTGAGCTTATGGTATATCTATAGATATATCTAGATTGAGTTAGGATGCATGTATTAGACCTCCTTGTTGAGTTTTTTCTTACAATAAGAGCGAATTGATATATAACTATATATATATGATGGGTGTATATCTGTTTCAAATAATGTGATCTTCTTGCTATCTACATTGTGTTATTGGTACTTGGTGACATTAGAGTAACGATGTAAACTATGAGAAGCTATATAATGAAATTATTAACTTGAATTCAAAACCTACGGTTGAATGTGGAATATATGCATAATGAGGGGCTGCGATCCTACGGTGAAAGCCCGTGAAGGTTCATGCATAATGAGGGGCTGCGGTCCTATGGTGAAAACCCGTGAAGGTTCATACATAATGTGGGGCTACGGTCCTGCGGTTAAAGCCCGCGAAGGTTTAGGCATAATATCCTGTGCGTAGGTGAGTTTGTTAAAAAGGAAATGATTTGGATGGATGTGCATATTTATTCTGGTTACACCTATTACACCTCACAAATTATACATTATATATGAGTTAGTCTTTATCCTATGAGTTTTGACTCATGTTTATATGTCAAACAAATTTTCAAGTTTCGAAGAATGGGGTGACGCCAAAGCCATGGGTACTTTTGGAAAAGGGAAAGAACGGGAACAATGATTTCTTGATCTTTTGTTGTTTTGTTTTATAGAAGATAATGGAAGTGATGTAATGAAAGTGATTGTTAATGTATGTTATCTCAAGCATTTGTGATGAACTTGGGAATGAAATTTTGGAACTTAAACATTTTGTCAAATCTTATGAACGTTATATCCATTACCTTCTTACCTTTCGAAGTACTTTCTAAGGATATGGTTTGTATATAGCATGTTTTGGGTTTGTTCACGGATCCGGGTTTGGGTCGTTACAATCTGTTCCACGTAACCAAGACAGGCCTACTAAAACTCTATGTCATAGTCGTACCGATGGTATGTCTATTTCCATCTAAATTGTAAACATAAAACTTATATTCTGTAAGAATTTAAAATTTAATTTTCCGTGTGCAAGTCGTACTCTACATACTAGATTAAATACTATATAGAATATTGGACATCCATGTATAACATTAAGAATGATACACATACATTGCTCATAAAGATTCTCATAAAATGAAATTTTAATTTTATTAAAAATTAAATTAAATACTAAAACATAGTTTTCAGTATACCAATCCTAACAATATATATATATATATATATATATATATGTATATATATATATTAATGACTATAATTACGTATTACTATTTTCATACAAAGTTTTTAATTAAATAGTATATTTATGTATGTAACGGTTGTAATCGAAAATTTATTAATGTAATTATTATTACAATTATTTACTATCATTATTTATTTAATTTAATTAATTATATTTTTTTTTCGAGATATCATATGCTATGTAAGGATTCGTATCCCCATCAAGTCTCTGAGCTAAAGGTTTCTTTTCAAGCAGTTCTCCTAACTCATAGAGTTCAATATGCTTCTTAACTTCACCTTTGCTTGGAAAGTTATCTTCTAGAAAATTCATATCACGGGACTCTACTTCAGTCGTTCTCTTGTTTGGGTGTTCACCATACATGACATAGCCTTTAGAGTATTCTGAATATCTAATAGAAATATTGTAGTGACTCAGTTCTTTATTATTTATATATTAATTATTTCAATATAATTAAATTTGTGGAGTTGATTTATGATGATTAATAATGCGTGTTGTGTGAGATTGGTACGAGAAATGTCCCAAAATATTAATTTGTGTATATTTCTGTAATGTTGAAAAATGTTAATTGTGTTATTCAAATTTAAGTTAGATTAAATTAAACTAGAGTATTAACGAGGCATTTGTTTTTCTTAAATAAGTAGTATATGTAAGTATTAGGGTGAGATTCTTCTAAAATCTTGAAACAATAAATAAAATGATATAAAAAGAGAGTCCTCACCCCTTAGCCACACGCCACCACCCTTGTTCTTCTATCTTTTTCCTTAGCGTTCTTTGCTTTATTCATGTATTGGAAGGAATGAGAAGATTCTGGAGATGAAAATAATAATAATAATAATAATAATAATGATAATAATATAAACCCTCATGACGCAATATCCTCCCCCCTTATTCTCTGTTCGTGTTTTTCCTGCTTCAAGTGAAGCACCAAACGCATAATGCCCCAAACTCATTCTTCTCGCCACCGAGACATGTTACCTTCTTCTTTACCTCTTCTGTTTCTTATCCTCGTTCCTGCCATGGGAGGGTTACTAAACTCCCATCTCCCTCTCTCAGCCATCACAGCTAGTCACGACCACGCTCCACCATCACCGAACCATCGTCGGAGATATGCCAGACCACTGATCTCCACCACAATCGCCGCCAGCCAGCGCCGACGCCGACGCCACCACCACACCTGATTCTGGTTGATGACGTTGATTTAGATTCAGGCCAACCGGGTTGGAGATCTTGCAACTGAACCACCGAGAATCAAAATTTCCTAGAAGCCGCAGTATAGTTTTCTCCCCTGTTCTGTGTTGACCATCCGATCCTCTCTTTATACTAATTTTCTTTTAATGATTTTTGAATTGGGAGGCTACCGGAGAAGAACAAAAATGTAATCAACATATTGAAGCTTTATGAAGCAAGAACCAGACCAAGTCGAAAGTCCTGGAACAAAAATTCGAGCTAGCCGAACCTAGGGTTTCTATAATTTGGGGCGAAATTTACAAGATTCTACGTCTACCAAGTAGGATTTAGACTAATTTATGGTGAACTGTATTGATTTGTGTTGATTTTATAATAATTCCAAGAAGATACTAACCTTGATCGAAAAATGAATATTTTCCCCTATATTTTGAATTTTGTTTTTCAGGCTAAATTCATAAAATTTGAGTTCTATGGTAATGTTGGGAAACCTATTGGTTTACTAAAACTAGAAAATATGATATCTCGAATGGATAGTTTAATCTTTGAAATCCTCAGGAAAGAATTGAGATGTAAATATAGCTTAATCTCATTAGTGGGATAATGTGATTGAATTGAGAAGGATAAGGGGTTATTGAAAACTTACGGTATGTTGATTTGCGACTCATGAGTGAACATGACAGTCAAATTAAAGAATTCAAACAATTGCGATAATAGGAAATAACATTTGGACTATTCAAAATAATTTAACGTACAAGAAGAATTTGGGATTTTAAGATTTGATTAAACCCTAGTTAATTTCATGATACAAATTTACAATTATTTGATGCCATGGTGGGATTGAGTTATATAATTGACAAATGAAATTAATGCTAATATATAAAATAACAAAGTAAATAGGAGAGATAAAGTCTACAAGTTAAGACGTGAATAATTTTCATAAAATCTAGTCAACTCTTGGGTAATTAATATGATTCAATAATAATGGGAAAATGAGTGGAATATGATACCAACAATAAGATGTTTGGATAATATAATTTTGTAGTGGTGGGAATGGAGTGTAAATCTTATGAGAAGTGAGTGGAATATTAGATTTCATTACACACTACTTTGAATAGAACGGTAAAAGGTGGATACTTAAGAGAAAAGCTTAGATCTTCTAAATTGATTACTCAAGAATTGAAAATTCGACACGTGACTGAACATTCCTAACTAGTGGATATTATGTATAGAACATGATTTGATGAGTGTGAACTAAAATTTTGGTTTAAGAAAGGAATACAAGAGAATTGGGAAATTTTTAACTTATCTATAGATTTCTTAATTTGATATTATGCTAAATTGATCCAACTCATCAAAATTAAATTCAAGATCGAATTTGAATCGTTCTCTTTATACCTAAATACTCCATCTAGTTTGAAATGAACGAGCTAAAGTCTTGTGTTTAGTATGTAAGCAGAGTACTCTTATTAATACTAACAGATGTGGATATAACAAAATAAAAATATTTGAGATATATGTTTTCTTTATATAAAAAGGGCTTGGTTTACTATTGGACAAATGCTTATTGTGGAATGTATAAATATTGCTTAAGCCTTGTAAAATGAACTTCTTAGTGAACTTGTAATAAAGATAAATGACTTAAATGTGTTTAGATAATTGCATGGAAATGGGAACAGCTGGACTGAATTAGTTTGTAACAGATGAACTATTAAAGTGTAATTGGATTCACTTGATTTGTTAGCTTGCGATTTATGAGCTATGACTGAACTCTAATAAGAAGACTTGGAAGATAATGGAATGATCCAGAGTACTAAGGGTTGTGATTGCTAAATTGGTAACAAAAAGAGAAACGATACAAAACAAAAACAAAAATTGATTTGAACTTATGATACGAAAATGACAATGAGGTATGTGATTGTGAAATTGATTGGAAAACGATGCGATTGTGAAATTGAAATGGGGAGATGGACTCCCGGTTGGTAATGACTATTGATATGATTAATCAAATATTGAACCGAGGATGATTGATATGGATGCGAAAAGTTGGGCTTGACTAGCTCTTCGGAGAAAGATCGAAAACTTGCACAAGCTGGGTACTGTATTCCCTCGGGTTAGCCCCCGTAAAACGAATTTCGGTACCGTGTTCCCTTGGCTAAGGTCCGTAAAACGGGTATTGTAATGGTGAGTTATAGAGTTATCTATTCACCAATGGCTTCGCGTAGCTTATTGGGAGAATAGGAAGAAATTTCTATAAGCTGCACCCTACATCGGCTCCGTATTTGGTTTGTTAAATTGAAAGTGAAACATGGGACAAGAATTAAAGAATTTGAAAGAAAGTAATGGTTTTAATATGGATAAGAGTTATATTAATAGTTGAATAATTGATTAAGAGAAAATAAAAGTAAAACAAAAAACAAAAAATTAAAGAATGTTAAAGAGAATGTGTAATTAATGTGAAAAAAAGAAAAAAGGAAAGTATTGAAATCTTAATGTTTGAATACGAAAAAGAAGTGGGTTAATTGATAATAATAGATGTGGTTTATCGATAATAAAATATACGAATTAATAGAAGACAAACTAAGTAAAGGAACATGTAAGGATAATAAAAATGAGAAAGAACTTTAATGGGAAAGAAATGATAGAGTAAATAAAGAACTGATGAATGGAAAGGAAATTTTGCGGTATATGATTAAGGAATGCATTAGTAGTTGGCAACTAATTAAAGAGAAAAGAGAAATGAAAATTTAATAAATAAACTAAGACGCTGAAGCAAGTTTAATGATACTATGACGTGGAAATAATTAACAGACAAACTAAGTAGAGGAGTTAAGTAAGTTTGAAACCAAGAAATCTAAATGAATTTATATTATCTTTGAAGTTTATATAAATTGGATGTATATGTGAACTAAGAAATAGATAAAATGAATAAATGAAAATAATTGCATAATCTCTTGCACATCCACACCTCACAAGTCATACATTGCACTTATTTTAGTTTTTATTCTACGGGTTTCGGCTCAGGTACGTTGTTTAACATTTTTTTTCAGGATTGAATGATCAAGGGAAGAAGTGAAGTATGTCGTGACGTGAAAAAGAGAGATGAAGATTTTTTTTGGCAACGACATTTGTACACTAATGAAGTTGTATAATAAAAGGTTGATTTTTATACTTGAGCTATAAACCCTTTTTGTTAAGTGAAGTATTCTAAGGGTTTAAATTCTAATAAGTATATATTGTGATTTGAGTTTGACAGATTTATAGGTAAATTTGGGATAATTCGAAAAACAGATGAGACTCTGCCCAAATTTTTAATTCTTATACTTAGAATATTTTTTTAAGTTTAGGAAATGAATTACACTCTAGTGTCTTTCTTTAAAAGAGGTTCAAACCATAAATAGGGTTTTAAAGAAAAGTCTCCTCGGTGATTCGGTAACGTTGAGTTATTAAGTCGAATTCACGTGACCCGGGGCTCAGGGCGTGACAAATATATTTATTTGTTTTAGGACCCAATTTTTCCATATTTATGCCAAGTGTTATGAACATACCTTACAGATCTCCATGGACGTAAGCCTTTCAGATTAGACTTCTCACCATTCCATAACTTATTCGGAGTAGTGGGGACTAATTTTGAAGGCACTCAGTTAAGGATGTAGGTTGCAGTTAAAAGAGCATCTCCTCAAAAATTTATTAGGAGATTTGCTTGCGCCATTATCGATCTAACCATATCTAGAAGAGTACGATTCCTTCTTTCAGCAACACCATTTTATCGTGGAGTTCCAGGAATCGTTAATTGCTTGTGTATCCCCTTTCGCTCACATAATTCTCTAAATTGATCAGATAAATATTCTAGGCCTCTATTAGTACGAAAAACTTTTAAGTTCTTCTCTTTCTAATTCTCAACCTCTGCTATGAAGCATTTAAAACAATTCAAAGTTTTAGAGCGATGAGATAATAGGAATATTGAGCCAAAATGTGACAAATCATCTATAAATGTTATAAAGTAGGAAGCACCATGGTGTGCTTTAACATTCATTGGTTCAAAATAATCGGAATGGATTAACTCTAATGGATGAGAAGACCTAAAAGCCTTACCAAAAGGCTTCTTGCGTGCCTTTCCAGCTAAACAAGGCTCACACATAAGTAAGCTTACATTGGCGAGAGAGTCAAGTAGCCCTTCTCTAGCCAGTCAAGCCATTCTTTCTTGCCCAATGTGACCTAATCTTGCATGCCATTTTATAGTATCAAATACGATATAAGAAGAAGAAGAAGAAGAAGAAGAAGAAGAAGAAGAAGAAGAAGTAACATAAATGATAGAATTATTATTATTCAAA
>JAOTRH010008903.1:0-23404 GCA_034768845.1 Heliamphora exappendiculata
GATCCGCCGCCGGGCCCGCCGACCAGGGCGATCGCCACCAGCGTGACGGCGAGGCCGCCCGCCGTCGCGATCTCCCCTGACCCGATCCGGGCGCGCGGGCGCCAGGCGCCGACACCGGTGCGCACCAGTGCCGCGGCTTCGGCACGGACCAGCGCCGGCGGGCCGTCCTCGGCGGTCGCCTGAGCGCGCTCGAGCTGCAGCGCCGTGGCGATCAGGTCGTGGAGGTGGAGGCGGTCGTCGAGGAGCCTGGCGACCTCCAGCTCCGACGGCGGCCGCGAGACCCGGACGACGAGCGCGACGAGGAACAGGACGATCGGAACGACGATCGCCCAGCCCCAGGAGACCGAGCCGAAGGCGGCGAGCAGCGCCGGGACCACCGCGACGGCCAAAGCTCCGATCGCGAAACGCCCCGCCACGGCGATCGCCCACTTCCCCACCACCCGGCGCTGCAGAAGGCGCAGGTCGGAGTCAAAGCTCCCCGCGCGCTCGCCCCGCCCGGCCTCTCCCCCGCGGGCGTCACTGATGTCGACGAGATCGCCGACCTTGGTTCCAGTATTCAGGCGCAACTCCACTAGATCAAAGCACCCTCGATAGGGGACGCAAGGGCCTTCGGGCCCGAACCAACTCCTCTCTCCCCCCGCACCACCGGGTCATTAAGGTGGATCCATGAACCCGAACGCAGGCTCCACCATCGAGTCGATCGATCCCGCCAACGGCGAGGTCGTCGAGACCTATGAGATCTTCAGCGAGGGTCAGATCGACGCCGCGCTCGACCTCGCCCACGGGGCCTTCGGGGACTGGTGCCGGGCCGATTGGAGCAAGCGTGCCGAGCTGATGAACGGGGTCGCGCGCGAGATGCGGGCGATGAAGGACGAGTTCGCCAGGACGGTGAGCCGCGAGATGGGCAAGCCGATCACCGAAGCCGAGGCCGAAGTGGAGAAGTGCGCCTGGGCGGCCGAGCACTACGCCGAGCACGGTGAGAGCTTCCTCGCCCCCGAGCGGATCGATACCGGCGACGGCCGCCGGGTCGCCGTCCACAAGCGCCCGCTCGGCGTCGTCCTGGCGATCATGCCGTGGAACTACCCGCTGTGGCAGGCGATGCGGGCGGCGGCGCCGATCGTCTCGGCGGGCAACTGCTTCGTCCTCAAGCACGCCTCCAACGTGACCGGGTGCGGCCTCCTGCTCGAGCAGGCCTTCGAGCGCGCCGGCGCCGCCCCCGGCGTGTTCAAGACGATCATCGTCTCCGGCTCGAAAGCATCGGAGCTGATCGGCGACCGGCGGATCGCCGGGGTGACGCTGACCGGTTCCGACGCCGCGGGCGTCGCGGTCGGCGAAGCGGCCGGACGGGCGATCAAGCCGGTGGTGCTGGAGCTCGGCGGCTCGGACCCGTTCATCGTGCTCGGCGACGCGAACCTCGAAAAGGCGGTCGAGGTCGGCGTCACCGCCCGCTTCCAGAACACCGGCCAGAGCTGCATCGCGGCGAAGCGCTTCATCGTCGTCGAGGCGGTCGCCGCGGAGTTCGAAGAGCGCTTCGCCGACGCGGCGAAGAAGCTGCGCCGCGGCGCCCCGCTCGACCCCGAGACGCAGCTCGGCCCGATGGCGCGCGAAGACCTGCGCGACGAGCTGGCGGGGATCGTCCGCGCCTCCGAGGCGGCCGGGGCCCGCATCGTCACCGGCGGCGAGGCCCCCGACGAGAAGGGCGCCTGGTACGAACCGACGATCGTCTCGGCGACCGGCGACTCCCAGGCTCCGGTGATGCGCGAAGAGACCTTCGGCCCGGTGGCCGCGGTCGCCCGCGTCGCCGACGAGGCGGCGGCGATCGCGCTGGCCAACGAATCGGAGTTCGGCCTCGGCTCGAGCCTCTGGACCGAAGACCTCGAGCGGGCCGAGCGCCTCGCCGCCGACATCGAGGCCGGGATGGTCTTCGTCAACGCGATGACCGCGTCGGACCCGCGCATCCCCTTCGGCGGGGTGAAGCGTTCGGGCATCGGTCGCGAGCTCGGCGGCGAATTCGGCATGCGCGCCTTCCTCAACATGCAGTCGGTCGCGATCACCGAGCTGTAGCGGAAGCTAGGCTCGCCCGGTGCGGGTCGCCACCTGGAACGTCAACTCGGTCAAACAGCGGGTGCCGCGCCTGCTGCCGTGGCTCGACGAACGCGAGCCCGACGTCGTCTGCCTGCAGGAGACGAAGCTCGCCGACGACGCCTTCGACGCCCTGTTGGGTGAGGAGCTGCGCGGGCGCGGCTACGAGTGGGTCGCGCACGGCGAAGGGGCCTGGAACGGGGTCGCGATCCTCTCCCGGGTCGGCCTCGAGGCACCGGCATCGGGGCTGCCCGGCGGCCCGGGCTTCCCCGAGCAGGAGGCGCGCGCCGTCTCGGCCGGCATCGGCGGCGTGCGGATCTGGTCGGTCTACGTGCCGAACGGCCGCGAACCCGACTCCGATCACTACGAGTACAAGCTGAAGTGGCTGGCCGCGCTGCGCGACCAGGTCGCCGCCGGGCCCGACGCGGTGATGGTCTGCGGCGACGTCAACATCGCGCCGACCGACGCCGACGTCTTCGACCCCGCCGCCTACGAGGGCCACACCCACGTCACGCCGCCCGAGCGCGCGGCGCTGGCGGAGCTGGAGTCGACCGGCCTCCACGACGTGGTCCGCGACCGTTGGCCCGACGCCGAGCGCGTCTTCAGCTACTGGGACTACCGCGCCGGCATGTTCCACAAAGACCTGGGGATGCGGATCGACCTGATCCTCGCCGGCGACCCGGTCGCGGCGCGGGTGGAGGCCGCCTGGATCGACCGCAAGGCGCGCAAAGGCAAAGGCCCGAGCGACCACGCCCCGGTGATCGTCGACCTCGACGAGGCCCCCGACGGCGACATCGGCCCCGTCGTCCCACCCCCGTCGCGCCCCGTCACCACCAAGGGCACGGCGAAGCTGCCGCAGTCGAAGGACTAGATGTCGATGGGCCGAAAAGTCCAGAGATACTGGACTTTCCGGCCCATCAACTGACGCCCCAGTCGAGCGTCGCGGGCGCGAGGGCTCCGTCGATCGCGCCGCTCAGCGCCGGGTCGCGAGGGTCGAGGGCCAGGACCGGCGCCCCCTCGGAGAAGTCGAGCCGGTCCAGCTCGAGCCAGACCACGTTCGGTGCCCGGGTCGACTGGAAGTAGTAGACGCGGCTGGTCAGGTCGGTCACCGAGGCCCACCAGGTCGGGTAGGTGTCGAAGCGGCTGTCGGGGGCGCCGTAGGGCACCTGGCAGTTGCGGATGACGCCGAAGACCCCGGCGACCGCCTCGGTTTCGTCGGCCGGCTTCGGCAGGTGCGACAGGTAGTAGGTGGCGCGGACGAAGCGCTCCTCGGAGACGATGTCGCCGGGGATCCCGAGCTCGCCGCCCCACGGCCGATAGCGCGCCAGGCCCGCGACCTGCTCGTCGTAGGGCG
Organism: Heliamphora exappendiculata; assembly: GCA_034768845.1. NCBI lineage: Eukaryota > Viridiplantae > Streptophyta > Magnoliopsida > Ericales > Sarraceniaceae > Heliamphora > Heliamphora exappendiculata. The sequence goes on from JAOTRH010008903.1 coordinate 3,437, forward strand.
GGTCGTTCGCGACGACGTCGTAGCTGCTGCCGTGGTGGACCGTCGGGCGCCCGTCGAGCATCTCGATCAGGGCGCTGTCGCCGGAGGGGTCCTCGAGCAGCAGGTGCCCGCCGAGGTGGGCGCCGTGCATCGCGACCGACTCGACCCTCACCTCGGCCAGCCCGCGGAGCGCCTCCTCGACGGTGGCGAAATTGTCCACGGCGTACTGGGTCCAGAGCAGGTTCGCGAGCGGCGCCCGTTCGTCGGGCGGCTCCCACGCCGTCGCGCCCAGGTAGAGGACGCGGGCCGAGAAGCCGGTCTCGTTGACCCCCTCGGTCGTCGCCGCCCCCCATCCCTGCATCGTCACGCTGCCGTACTTCGTCGCCCACTCGACCGAGCCGGACCCGGCGCCGCCGGAGCGCTCCGTCCCGCGCGGGATCACCCACAGCCGCGGCACGTCGCTGGTCTCCCAGTCGAGCGTGCGGCCGACGACCATCGCCACCCCGTTGTCGTTCCAGAAGACGCGCGTGCACATGCCAGGGATTATCGCGATGCCCCGGGATGCCGGCCGCTGGCCCGACGACGGTCTCGAACGCTTCCCCGAAGGTCGGGGTAGCTTCCGGCGGTTGCGCCGGCGCCCAGGACGGGAGGGGAGGCACGCTCGCTGAGTTGACCACGCTATAGGGGGGTCAACTCAGCGAGCGTCCGTGGGAGCTGTCGCGCAGAGCTTTCAGCGCCTCGACGTAGATCTCCGAGAAGCTCGGGAAGGGCTGGATCGTGTCGGCGAGGACATCGAGGGGGACACGGGCGCGGATCGCCAGGGTCGCCTGCTGGAGCCACTCCCCCGCCTCCGGCCCGAGGGCGTGGGCGCCGACGATCCGCTCGCCGTCGCCGAGCAGGGTCAGGTAGCCGTGTTGGCTCTCCCAGGCGTGGGTGTAGGTGGCGGTCTTGGCGACTTCGGAGAGCTTGGTGGTGCCGCTGAACTCCGCCTCGTTGGCGCCCACCGCGCCCGCCTGCGGATCGGTGTAGGTGACCCGCGGCACCGCGTCGTAGTTCACCCGGCGGTCCTCGCCGAGGATGTTGGCGGCGACCACCTCGCCCTCGTACTTGCCGACGTGGGTGAGCGGCCAGGCACCGTTGACGTCGCCGATCGCCCAGAGGCCCTCGGCCACCCGCAGGTGGTCGTCGACCTTGACCCCGTGCGGGTCGGCCTCGACGCCGACCGTCTCCAGGCCGATGTCCTCGACCCGCGGGCGGCGGCCGGTGGCGACGAGGATGCGGTCGCCGCGCAGCTCGCGACCGTCGTCGAGCTCGAGGACGTAGTCCTCGCCGTCGCGGCGCGCGACGATGACCTTGGCGCCGAGCACCAGCTCGATCCCCTCGCCGCGCAGTTCCTCGCCCAGCGCTTCGCCGAGCGGCGCCGGCTCACGGGCGAGCAGGTGCGGGGCGCCGTCGATCACCGTCGCCGATCCGCCCAGCCGGTTCACCACCTGGGCCAGCTCCACCCCGGCCGGGCCGCCGCCCAGCACCAGCAGCCGGCGTGGTACCGCCTTCATGCTGGTCGCCTCGCGCGTCCCCCAGACGCCGTCGAGCTCCCGCAGTCCCGGCACCGGCGGCACGAACCGTGCCGCCCCGTTGGCCAGCACCACGTTCGCCGCGGTGTAGGTCTCCCCGTCGACCTCGACCGCGCCGGTCCCGGCCAGCCGCCCGCTCCCCCGGAGCAGTGCGATGTCGTTGTCGGCGAGCCACTTTTCCTGGCCCGCGTCGGTCCAATCGCTGACCATGTAGTCGCGCCAGGCGAGCGCCGCCTCGACGTCGGCCTCGGCGCTCGCCGCCGCCTCACGGGCGCCGGCGACGGCCTCGCCGGGACGCAGCAGGGACTTCGACGGGATGCAGGCCCAGTAGGAGCACTCGCCGCCGACCAGCTCGCGCTCGACGATCGCGACGCGCAGGCCGCCGGCCCGGAGCGCCCCGGCGCAGTGCTCGCCGGGCGAGCCGCCGCCGAGGACGATCGCGTCGAAGTCGTGGCCGTCCCCGGCACCCGCGCCCGCGGCACTCACCGCGGCAGCTCCTCGCCGGCCGCCTCGCGCACCATGTACTCGGCGTACCAATCGGGCCAGTTCGCGTCCTCTTCGCCGATCCGCTTCTCGTGCTCGCCGTGCGCGGCGGCGGCGCGCCGCAGCGCCTCCGCCAACGCCGGCGCGGACTCATACGTCGTCGCCATCTTCGCCCTCCTCTCGCCCGCCGCTCAGCGGCCGGGCGCGCGCGTGTTGATTTCCTGGAGCAGCCAGCCGTTCCCGTCCGGATCGGAGAACGCCGCGAACGAACCGTAGTCGGCGTTCTCCGGCGCCGGCCCGATCACCCGGTTGGCGGCCCCGATGTGGTGGAAGATGCCGCCCGCGTCGTGGAAGACCTCCGAGACCTCCACCCCGCGCCCGACCAGATCCTCCCGGGCCGCCGCGATGTCGGTGACGGTCAGCTGCAGCCCCTCGTAGGACCCCGGCTCGGCCGCCGTCAGCCCTTCGCCGAAGATGATCGAGCACTCCGACCCGGGAGGGGTGAACTGGACGATCCGGAACCCCTCCTCCTCGCCGACGTAATCGATGTCCATCCGCCATCCGAGCCCTTCATAGAACGCTTTGGCCCGGTCCACGTCGGACACCGGCAGCAACACCACCTCGAGCTTCATCCCGATCCCGCCCATCCGGCCCTCCTCCGTCGCGTGCGCCTTGGCGCCTACGACACTAAGCCGGGAGCGGCCGAACGCAAGTCGGGTTCACCCCTTGTGGCGAGGATGCTTGTGCCGGTGGGAATGATCACCGTGCTTGTGCTTGTGGTGCTCGACCTTCGGCGCCTGACGGGTCACCTTCGTCCGACCGTCGATCCGGATCGTCTCCTTCGGCGCCCGCGCCTGATGGCCCGGAGCGGACGAAGAGAGCTTGATCGAAGCCCGTCCCGAGCCCCCCGCCGTGGTCACCGTGACACCGCCCTTCTGGCCGATGCTCACCTGCGGGCGACGAACCCTGGCGAAGAACGTGACGGTCGCCGTCCGCTGCACTTCTCCCACCACACTGGTCGTGCTCAGCGTGGTGCCCGCCGGCACCGAGGCTGCCCTGATCGCCCCGCTGTCGGTCGACACGGTGACCGCGCTCTTCTTTTCGGGCACTTCGGCGAGGTCGATGAATCCGGGCCCGACCAGGAAGGTGCTCGTGTCATGCCCGGCCTTCGATCGCGTGGTGGCAGTGACCGCGTGATGGTCCGATGGGACGACCACGGCAGCGGACTTGGCATCGGCCGCGATTTCGGGACGTTCGATGTCGTCCGGCAACCCGTGCCCGGGACCGGAGGAATAGCTGACGGCCGATATCGACTGATCCGCGGCGGGACTGACAACCATGCCCGCACTGCTCGAACGCGGCGGCACCAGGGGCAACCCCGAGGGAACGGGCGGATCGGTCTCCAGGAGGAGGGTGCCGGACCGCCCGCCCACCTTCGAATCGAATGGGTCCGGGAACGATCCGTCGTAGGTCCAGGCACCCGACGGCTGCACGTGGATCTGGAGTCCTTCGAAGTCGTTTGCCGGTCGCCCCGGGATCCAGGGAAGGTTCGGATCCACGACATCGACCACCAGTTCACTTCCGACGACCTGGTAATTGAACGCCAGCAACAGGTGGGCCTCTCCGGAACCCATGTCGATCTGCAGCATCGCGGGCTGATCGGCGCCGAAGGATTCGTCGAGCCCCGCCCGCAGGGCCTTGGCGCTGTTCATCGGCTTCTTCGCCGACGCCACCGGCTGCGACAGCTGGCTGATCGCGGCCCGCAGGAGGGCGTGAGTCGGTGCGTGAGAACCGCCGGAGGATTCCTTCAGCGAATACGGCGTGCTCGACGACTCGAGGCCCAGGGCCTTCGGATCCGCCCACCCCATCGGGTAGGCGTGCGTCCCGTGCAGATCGGCGTAGAGCGCCTTGCTGATCAGGCCGAATCCGTAACAGAGCCCGCCGTCCAAGATCGCGTTCGCTTCCCTTCGCGCGTACCGGCGAGCGATGGAGTCGGAGGAGCCGAGATCGGAAAAAACGGCGTTCAGGTCGTCTTCGGTGACGTCGATGTGCCCGTCGTAGTTGCCCGCGCCGGTCCCCGGGTAGTTCTTGAAGCTGAATCCCCAGGGGAACCGGAAGTTGTCGACTTCATAGGGAGCCGCCGGTCCAGGGGCTCCACCGCTGACGGCGACGGTGATCCCGCCCGCGGCACCGGACGGAACCCGGAACGTCATCTGCGCCGGCGTCGATTCTTCGAAGCTCGTGACCGGGGCACCGCCGACCGAGACCTGCTCGCCCGGACAGAAGCGAGTGCCGGCCCCGGGTTGGATCGTCACCTGCGTGCCCGGGGCGCCGAAGCGAGAGGTGAGGGCGGTGGGCCGGGTGTTCGGCGGTATCGGGCTCGGCACCGTCGGCGTCGCGGTGGTCGCGCATGGGGGTGCGGCGGCTTCGATCAGGGAGATCAGCTTGCCCGCGAGTTCCTTGCCACCACCGCCGGCTTCGAGTGCGTGGCCGCCGGCCAGCGACGCCCAGTATTCCCAGTAGTGGATGTAGTTGTTCGCTCCGGTGTCGTGGTAGTCGACCATCTCGAGCGGCTTGCCGTCGGCGGCGAGTTGGTGCAGGACGTCGAGGAATTCGGTCTTCTGGGTGGCTGACGCGGTGGTGCCCGTGATCCCCCATGCACCGGGAAGTTCTTCGCCCGTGTCCCATGGATCCGGTTCCAGCCAGAGTGCTTCCGGCATGCCGAGGTCCACATCCGGCATGTGCGGCACGACATCGGCGATCAGGACGATCGCGTGGCGGGCGCCCCCGCGCCAGCCGACGTACGGATTCGTGTCGCTCTCCCAGAGCGCCCGGCCGTAGGCTTCCGGTTCGTCGCCTCCACCGAAGGCCGAGAGTCCCGCGATCGCGCCGTTCACCGCAGCATGGTCGGACGTGATCGGCTGCACCAGGCGCCATGGCAGATCCAGACCTTCGGATTCGTCGTAGGCGGAGCCACCGTAGTCGCGCACTTCGGCGACGCCGTAGTCGACTTCGGGGACGACGGAGTCGATGCGGGTCATCACGGTCTGCATTTCCGTCGCGGCTTCCCCGAGCTCCCCTTCCATCGAGCCGCTGGTGTCGAAGAGAAACAGCACGTCGGTGGGAGTCGCGGCGCCCGCAGGGCGCACCGCGAAGACCCAGGTCAGCGCGAAGACGATCATCCCCACCAGCACCATCCGCCGCCCGAACGAGCCACCGAACCGATCTTCGAATCTCACGCTGCCCCCAACCGCTCGCGGATCGCCCCCACCGGCGGAATCCTTTTGCGTAATCAGAACGCGGCAGAGTGTCAGAGATCTTTCGACCTAGGGAGGCGAACTCCGAAGTCCTTCGAGTTTTCGCCGCCGCTCATCCTCGAAAGCTGGTATCTGCGCTGTACCGATATCGATACATGCGCGATCCGTCCCGACGAATGCCTGACTAGACCCGATTCTCAAGAAGAGGTGCCGAGGCGAAGGCGGCTACATCGGTGGCGGCGCGGACGAAGGCGGCGGTCGCGGGCGAGGTCGCGGAGCGGGGCCAGGCGACGACGAGGCGCCCCGGGGGGACGTCGGCGAGGGGACGGGTGACCAGTCCGGGCCGCGGGTAGCGCGCCGCCACCGAGATGGGAAGGAAGGCGATCAACTCGCCCAACTCGATCAGCTGGATCATCTGGCTGAGGTCGTCGAAGGGCGGCGGCTCGTCCTGGCCGGCGGGCCACCAGAGCATCCCCGAGGAAGCGACCGCGTGGTCGACGGCGAGGGCGGCGGCGGCAAGTTCGTCACCGTCGGCGAGCGGGTGTCCGGCGGCGAGGGCGGCGACCAGTGGCTCTTCCCGCAGCACCTCGAAGTCGAGGCCCTCGGGGTCGAACTCCGAGAAGATCAGGGCGACGTCGGCACGGCCGTCGCGGAGCAGCCGGGCTCCGCCAGTCAGGTCGGAGAAGGAGACCTCGAGCGGCACCGCCTCGGGCTCGCCGCGGTAGGCGGCGAGGATCGGCTCGAGGAGGCCGCCTTCGACGTCGGCCTTCAGGGTGAGGACGAGCCGACGCCGAGGCCCGTCTGCCCGCCGGGCGCGCCGCGCCGCCGCATCGAGGGCGTCGAGCGCCGGCGGCGCACCCTCGAGCAGCACCCGCCCGGCCTCGGTCAGCTCGACATGGCGGGTGGAGCGATCGAAGAGGCGGACGCCGAGCCCCTCCTCCAGTTGGGAGATCGCCCGCGAGAGGGCCGGTGCGGCGATGCCGAGGCGCTCGGCGGCGCGGCCGAAGTTGAGCTCCTCGGCGACGGCGACGAAATAACGCAGCGGTCGCGACTCGATCGGATTCATAACCAGGGGGTAATAGTGACGGACCGCATCGGTCCTTCAGTTTCGGTGGCGAGGAGCGCAGCCTGCAGGGACAAGCAACTCCTCGAAAGGACCACCGCCTTGATCGTCGTCACCACCCCCACCGGCCATATCGGCTCGGCCCTCGCCGCCCTCCTGAGCGAACGCGACGAGCCCCTCCGGGTGATCTCCCGCGATCCGTCCCGCCTCTCCCCGGAGGTCCAGAAGCGCGCCGAGGCGATCGTCGGCTCCCACGCCGAACCGGCCGTGCTCGACGCCGCCCTGGCGGGCGCCGACGCCTACTTCCACGTCGTCCCGCCGGACCCCCAGGCGGCTTCGGTGAGCGAGCACTACCTCGAGTACGGCCGCCAGGCACGCGCGGCGATCGAACGCAACGGGGTCGGCCATGTCGTCCTGATCTCCACCCTCGGGGGCGGGATCGAGAGGGCCGGGCACCTCTCGGCGACGCGGGCGGCGGAGGCCGAGGTCGGCCGGTCGGGCGCCGCGGTGCGCGCGATCGCCCCCGGGTTCTTCATGGAGAACCTCCTCTCCCAGACTCCGGCGATCGGCGAGGGTCGGGTCGCCCTCCCGAGCGAGGCCGGCCGCGTCCTGCCCGTCGTCGCCACCGCCGACCTGGCGGCGCTCGCCGCGGACCTCCTCGTCGACCGATCCTGGACGGGTGTCGACCGGGTGCCGGCTTCAAGCCCCGACGCCCTGACCGCAGCCGAGGTCGCCGGCGTCGTCGGCGAAGCCATCGGGCGCCGGGTCTCCTACCGCCAGATCCCGCCTGCGGAGTACGGCGAGATGCTCCGCGGCTTCGGCCTCTCGGACGGGTGGGCAGACGGGATCGTCGAGATGGCGGAAGCTCAGAACGCGGGCTTCTACGACGCCGAGATCGAGGCCGCCCGCGGCCGTGGTCCCACCACTCTGGCCGAGTGGGTCGACCGCGTGCTCCGCCCGGCGCTCTGAGCCGAGAGCACTGCTCGGCTCAATACCATTCGCATCCGTACGGTCCGTAGTACGGGTTGATCTGGTTGCCTTCCCGCATGAAGTCGCCGGGATTCATCCCCAGGCCCGGCGTTTCACTCCCCACGCCCTGCGGCGAATTGAACATGTTGTTCAGGATCTTTTCGGACGGGTAGCCGTAGGTGAGTCCGTCGCGTCGGACCGTGAGGTACACCTGGTAGAAGAGCGGCGGGGCGCCGCCGAATTCGGCGTTCGGCACGTATTCGGCGGGACTCTTGAAGTAGGCCTTCTGCGGGGCGCGATAGAGCGGGTAAGAGGTGTCGTGACAGTAGAAGTGTGAGCCGAGGTCCGTTTCCGTGCGGTCGGTCTTCGGTTCCAACTTCCAGATCGGGAACACGAGCGGCACCAGCCTCGTGTACAGCTCACGCTTGGCTGCCTGTTCGGTGCTTATCTTCGCCGCCTTGGCCCAGCCCGGTTCATAGGCGAATTCGATGTATTCGTTGTTCGGGCCGCAGTCCTTGTTCGTGTTGCACCCTCCCTTCGTCCCGATTACCTGGAGCTTGCTCCAGTCGCTGATCAGGATGTCGAAGAAGCGTTGGATCGATTCTTCGTTTTCGACCGCCTGTGCGGCAAGCTTGTTGGCGAGGGTCACGGCTTCCACTTCCTGGCTCGGTTTGCCCTCGGCACCGCTGTTCAGGGTGTTGTAGATCTCGGCCCCGAGCTGGCCGGTGGTCGCGATCTCTTCGGCGTACTTCAAGGCTGCCACCACCTCGCCCTGTCCGGTGGCCGTGAGTACCGCCTGCAGCAACTGGCTGAAGAACTGCCCGATCGAGGCCTTCGCCTTGGCCTGCGCTTCCAGCTTCTTCTGCAGTTCGGTGAGTTCCGCGCTGAGCTGAAAGGCGGTTCCCCAGGCTTCCTTTCCACCGCCGGCGGGCGAAGCCATGACCGCCTCGAAGCCGCGCGCTTTCGCGACCATCGGCAGCTCGACCTTGAGGTATCCCAGCGCTTTCTTGAAGGCCGCGATGGTGAATCCTTCCCCCGCTTTATAGGGGACCGCTTCGGCTTCACTTTTCGCGCGGGAGGCTTCCCCTTCGGTCTCGATCCTGTGCCAGTAGCTGTAGCGCGGGTCGGCGCCGAGGATCGTCTGCGTGCCGATGTACGCCATCGCTTTCATCACTTCCGGTTCGTTTTCCCCGGGCCAGGCTTCCTTCCCGGGGGCCCGGAGCACTTCTTCCATCAGCAGGCCGGCCGGCTTGGAGTTCGGGTTGACGGCTTCCGGCGCCCCGTACACGGAGTCGTTGTCGGGGGTGAAGAAGCCGCGCAGGCGCGCCCCCGGGGTGGAGGACTCCGAGCCGGCACCTTCGGCCTCGCCGGCCAGGCCGACCAGTGAGTAGTCGGCCCCCGGGGTACTGAGGCCCTTGACGAATTCTTCGCGGGTGCCGCCGAGCTTGGCGACTTCGTTCAGTACCTTGCCCCAGCTCGGGGTGCCGCGCTGGTAGAAGACCTTTTTCGGCTGCTTGTTGCCGTGGATCGAGGTGATCATCACGATCGCGTTCTTGCTCGCCAGCCCCGCGAGGTACCCGGGGATTTCTTCCAAGGCCTTGCGCGGCGGGCCGTTGTTCCCTTCTTGTTCTTCGTAGGGAACGGTGGTGATGAAGGTCTTGCTTTCGATCGGCTTCAGCGTCAGCCGTTCGTAGCCGGCGATCAGGTAGCCACCTTTGTCGGGAGGCACCGATCCCTGGGCGCCGGTCGCGGTCGCTCCCGTTCCGATCTGCTGGGTGACGGTGCAGGCGGTGGCCGAGCACGAGGAGCTCGCCCGGGTGTCGAACGGAACCCGTTGGGAGGAGATGAACCCATAGTGCGGCGCCGGCGCCGAGCCGTCGGCGGTGAGATAACCGCTCATCCCGAGCGTCCCGGTCCCGGCCATGATCTTGGCTTCTCCTTGGTTCAGGCCTTTGATGCCGACCCCGGCCATTTCCCCGGCCTTGGCGGCGACGATCCGCGCGCCGATCTCGGGGTCGTTTTCCTTCGGGAAGCCGATCGCGGCGAAGTTCTTTTCGACGAAGTTGCCTTCGGCCGGCGGCGCCCATTCGCCGCCGGCGTGGGACGCGGCGACGATCAGTTCGGAGTTCGTCGTCCCGGCGAGGTCCCCGTTCAGGTTCGCGGGCACCGGGAGCCCGGCGTTGGCGCCCGACGTGGAGAGGCTGCAGGTGCTCCAGCTCCCCGACGACCCGTTCCTGCAGAGGCCGTAGGTGCGGTTCCACTTCAGTTCCAGCGTGGTGCGGTCGAGGGCGATGACCTGCCAGATCGCCTTGTACTGGGTCCCTTCCGGTCCGGTCCCGGCGTAGTTCTTCGTCCCGCCCGCGGTGCGCATGTACGGCGCCGGGTAGGTCGCGGGACCGATCTGGACCGCCGGCTGGCTGTTGTTGTCGCCGCCTTTGACTTCGGTGTTGAAGGTGAGCAGCGGAGTTTCGGGACCGACGATCCCGTTCACGTGATCCACGCTGGTCCCGTACGGACCCTTGACGACCATCTTCAGTTCGTAGGTCCCCGGCGCATCGGGGACGAACATCGGGCTCAGGGTGTCGGCTTCTTCGAGGCCGGCCGGTTCGCCGTTCGCCGGGACGATCGTCGCCAACGGCAAGGTGAGGTGGCTGCCGGACGGCGCTTCGACGATGCTCCATTCGACTTCGCTGCCGCTCGCGACCAGTTCGGCCCAGCTGCTGGTGAAGGCGCCCGGGGCACCTTCTTCGACGGCACTGGCCCGGGCTGCCTGCGGCCGGATCTTGGCGTCGGGCAGGAGGACCTGGCCGTGCAGTTCGACCTCCGAGCCCGCGGCGAGGCTGACGTCCTGCCCCGCGCTCGCCATCGGCTTGTCATGGGCGACGACGAACGTGACCTTGGATTCGCGATACCGGCCGTACTTCTGCCTCACCCAGACGACCAAGGTGTTCTTGCCCCGGCGCAGGCCGTCGACCAGCGACGCGCTCAGATAACGACGGTGCCGCTTCTGGTTGACGCCGAAGCGCCGGCCGATCGCGACGCCGTTCAGCTTCGCCCGCAGGTCTTCGCGCTCCGGGCCCGCGTTGACGATCAGGCGCAGCGTGTTCGTCGTGACGCGCTGACCGGGGCGCGGAGAGGCGATCGCCCGGCGCGACTTCCCCGAGCCGGACTTGCCCCCGTCCTTCGGCTGCGCGCCCGCACCCGCCGGCTGGAGGGTCGCGGCGACCAGGACGATCGCGAGGAGGAGCGCCGCGAAGAGCGCGAGGTTCAGGGCACGGGCTTGCGGGAGTCCTCTCATGGCCCCCGAGCCTATGGTCAGAGATTCCTATTCGCCAAGGGACCCAGGTCCCCTATCTCGATGCGGGCGGAGGGACTTGAACCCCCACGGGCTTTCGCCCACCAGGACCTAAACCTGGCGCGTATACCAATTCCGCCACGCCCGCGTGGCAGCCTGACCGGCTTAACCAGCGGCCAATTGCCGCGTCGCGCACAGATTCTATGATCGTGGAGTGCCTGTAGGGGAGGTGAGACCGGGCTACGAGCTGTGGCGCCCGAATCGGGAGAAACCCGCGTCGGTGACGACCAAGTGGCTGACCGTGCTGCTGCTGCTGGTGACGGCCGGTCTGGCGGCGGTGATCACGATCGGCGGCTGGAGCGTGCTCGAGGGCGGCAGCGGGATGGGAATCGTCTGCGCGATCTGCGCGATCCTCTACTTCGTCTTCGCCTTCCTGGTGGCGCGGTGGCGCCGCGGGATCCTGCCGCTGGCCGCGGCCCTGTCGATGATCCTGGCGATCTTCTGCGCCGTCGGCGCCGACAGCTGGTTCGCCCGCGACAAGTCGGGCTTCAGCGAAGCGGCGCTCTCCTCGTCGTTGGTCGGGATCCTCGTGATCGTCCTTGCGGTGGTCCAGCTGGCCGTGATCGTGGTCGCGCTCTACGGCTTCAACCAGGCCTGGAACGTCGAGGAGGAGCGCCCGATCGGCAACGGCGAGAACTACGGCGCCGGCTCCTCCGGCGGCACCGCCCCCCAACCCGCCTGAGGACAGCCCGCTGTTCCTTTTGCCGGACAGGTCGGCAGAAGGAACAGCTGAAGGGGTGGGATGCCGGAGGTGGGACTCGAACCCACAAGCCCGCAAGGGCAATCGATTTTGAGTCGATCGCGTATGCCAATTCCGCCACTCCGGCGCGGGACCGCGAGGGAACTGTAGAGCGCTCTACTCCGTGGAGACGGCCAGGTGCCGCGGGCGGCGGTGCTCCTGCGTGCTCGGGGCCCGATCGGCGCCGCGGCGGGACCGCAGCCAGGCGAGCACCGCGAAGCCCCAGGCGCCGACGACGAGCAGCCCACCGAGCACGTCGCTCGGGTAGTGCCAGCCGAGGACCACGACCGAGATCCCGACCGCCCCGGTGATCGCGATCCCGAGGGCGGCGGCGACGAATCGGTGGGTGGCGGGGACGACGAGCAGCAGCGCGACCGCGACCGAGGCGGCCGCGGTCGTGTGGCCGCTCGGGAACGAGTTCGGCCAGGGCAGTTCGACCCCGTGTTCGAACGCCTTGTGGCGAGCATGTTCGAGCGTCGTCTTCAGCAGCTGGGTGGTGAGGTTGGCGCCGCAGACGACGACGATCGCGGCGATCACCTCGCGGCGCCGCCCGTAGCGGAGCCCGATCGCGCAGGCCACGCCGAGGAGGATGAGCAGCGCGCCGAGGTCGCCCAGGTTCACGAAGACCGTGGAGAACGCGTGGAGCGGGCCTTCTTCGCGGCGCAGGTGCATGAAACCGCGCAGGTCGGCCCGCTGGAACGGGTTCCAGGAATAGGCCATGACGGCCAGGGGCGCGATCGCCAGGGCGCAGGCGATCGCGGCCAGGACGGCCGATCTCATTCGTGGGGCCATCCGAGAACGGTAGCGACCGCGCCTGAGCGGAAGCTCAAGCGCCGGTCGCGTCAGGCCGCGAGCGCGACTTCGTGGAAGCTGACCGCGGCGGCCGTCGCCATCACGTACTCGTCGACCTTCAACAGAAGGCCGCCTTCGACCAGCGCGGTGATCGCCCGCACCGCGAGCTCGACGTCGCCGATCCGGGCGACGGCCGCCTCGATCCGCAGTTCCGAAGGCCGTTCGGTGAGCACCAGCCGCAGGATGATCGCCTGCGCCTCCCGCTCCCGGTCGGCGTCATGAACGAGTCGCAGCCTTACCGGCCCCTCGCTCCGTTTCACCTCCGCGACAGTGTCGCGAGGCTCCATTGCGTCTATGTCATGAGTCTCTACGAACATATGTTCGATTCTCCCACTGCCTCCGGCGGGAAATCGCGTTTTCGGGGGTTCAGAGCTCCATTCCCCCGGAATTACCCTCATTTGCAAGGAAAAATGCACGTGAATCGGCGCGAAAGAGGGCCCGGCGAGAGACGCGAGGCGGGGTCGGCGAGAGCGGCCGTCGCGGCCACGGCCCGGGCAGGCTGTGGCCGTGGCCGAGACGGCCGGGGTATGAAAGCTGTGCACGAAACCCGCCCCCGTCCCGGCAGACGGGGCGCGGTCGTCCTAACCGGCGCTCCCCCGGGGCGCGGTCGTCTCTACCTACCTATACCGCTGCTTAGGACGACCGCACGGGCGGGGGCGCCGGAAAGGTCGACCGCGCGCCCGGCCGCTTCTCCCCTGAAGCACTCACGTCCATAGGACTGCCGCAACCGCCGGGCGCAACAACACGCCGCCCTACTCCCTCTCCAGAACCTCCGCCAGCGTCTTCCCGCTCACCACAGACCGCGGGGATTCGGCCACGACGTCGGAGCCTGGACGGGCGTGGTCGTCTTTGCGCTTGATCAGCAGCCACTGGGGCTTCTCGCCGGGTCGCGTCCGTTGGAGGGCGAAGCCGCCCTCGAGCTTCTCGCCGTGGAGGACGAAGACGGCGTGGCCGCGTCCGATCGCCTCCGGCCAGGGGACGCGGCCGCCCTGCTCGTAGACCCCCCGGTCCCAGATGATGACCGCCCCCTCCCCCGCGCGGCCTTCGAAGTCGTTGTGGGACTTCTCGTGGTCGCCCACCTGGACGGCCAGCCGTTTCTGCGCCGGGTCCATCGAGGGGCCCTTCGGCACCGCCCAGGAGCGCATGACGCCGTCGACCTCGAGGCGCAGGTCCCAGTGGTGGGCGGTCGCCTGGTGCTCCTGGACGACGAAGACGCCGGCGCTCACGCCTCGGACCGCGAACTGCTCATGGCCTTCGACCTTCGTCTTCGCCACGTCGACCCGCTCGACCGACGCCCCTCGTGGGCCCTTCTCGAGCCACGCCAGCAGCGCGTCGACCGCCTCGTCGGGTCCCTCGGCCTGGACCACCACGGTGCCGTCGTCTTCGTTCCGCACCCAGCCGAGCACGCCGAGCTCCTCCGCCCGAAGCACCGTCGCCTGGCGGAAGCCGACGCCCTGGACGCGCCCGCGGACCGTCGCCCGCACTCCCTTCCCCTTGGCTTTCCCGCGACCGGCCACGATCGGTTCCTACCCGTCTCGCGGGGCCGGAGTCGCCGCCGAGCGCAGCGCCCCGGCGCTGGCCACGATCACCAGGGCGATCGCCACCATTTCGATCGCCTCCAGACCCTGGCCGAGCGCGACGAAGCCGACCAGCGCGGCGACCGCCGGCTCGAGGCTCATCATCACCCCGAAGACCGCGTTCGGCAGCCGGCGCAGCGCCTCGATCTCGAGCGCGTAGGGGATCGCCGAGCTGAGCAGTCCGGTGCCGAATCCGCGGAGGAGGACCTCGGCCGAGATCAACTCCCCGCCCCCGGCGGCCAGCCCGCCCGGCGCCAACACGACCGCCGAGATCGACATCGCGACCGCCAGGCCGCCGAGCCCTTCGGAGCGTCCCCCGACCCGGGCGCTGAGCAGGATGTAGACGCCCCAGAACCCGCCGGCGATCAACGCCAGCGCGGCGCCGAACAGGTCGATCGAGCCGCCGCCGAAGTCGCCGGCCAGCAGCACGATCCCGATCGCCGCCAGCCCCGCCCAGATCAGGTCGCGACGCCGGCGCGAGCCGAAGATCGCCACCGCCAGCGGGCCGGTGAACTCGAGCGTGACCGCGATCCCGAGCGGCAGCCGGTCGATCGCCTCGTAGAAGCAGAAGTTCATCGCCGCCAGCGTGAGGCCGAAGAGGGCGACCTCGCGCAGGTCGGAGCGCCGCACCTTGGCCACGTCGCGACGGGCGACCGCGAGCAGGATCAGGGCGGCGAAGAAACCGCGCAGGAAGACCGCCCCGGCGGGGCCGACCCGGTCGAAGAGCGTCGTCGCCAGCGCCGCGCCGCACTGGACCGAGGAGATCGAGCCGACGACCATCCCGACCGCGACCGCGGGGTTGCCGCGGATGTTGCCGCTCGCCACGTCGGCCGCCGTGCCGCCGGCGGTGTCGGGGCTCCTCGCCATCCGAAGCACGCTAGCCACTGCCGTACCGCGCCGCCACGACGCCGGGCGAAAGGGCAGAATCCCGACGATGAGGAGACGACTGGCCGCCATCGCCCTGCTCGCCTGCGCGACCGTGGCGGCCTTCGCCGTCGTCGCCTCCGGCGCCGAAACCGACGCTGCGCCGATGTGTCACGGCAAGCGCGCGACGATCGTCGGCACCGACGGGAACGACACCATCGTCGGCACCGATAAGGCGGACGTGATCTGGGCCGGCCCCGGGAACGACACGATCTACGGCGGCCTCGGCAACGACACGATCTGCGGCGGCGCCGGGGACGACCTCATCCACGGGGGTCGCGGCAACGACTGGATCCTCGGCGAAGCCGGCACCGACCGCCTCTTCGGCGACCTCGGCGACGACCACGTCGGCGGCGGCGCCGGGAACCAGGACGAAGTGAGCGGCGGGCTCGGCATCGACACCGTCAGCGGCGGACCCGGCAACGAAGACCTGGTCCGCGGCGATTACGGCTACGACCGCATGGACGGCGGGCCCGGCAAGGGCGACATCGCCTCCTTCTCGACCTCCGTCGCGGGCCGCAAGGGCTCCGGCGTCTGGGTCTCCCTGCCGAAGCACAAGGCGCTCGGGGACGGGCACGACCGGCTCTTCCGCTTCGAGTCGATCGAAGGCTCGGCCTTCCACGACACGCTGATCGGCGACGCGCACCCCAACGAGATCCTCGGCGGACCGGGCAACGACACGATCAGGGGCGGCGGCGGCCGCGACACCCTGAACGGCGGCCAGGGGACCGACCACTGCCACGGCGGGCCGACGCGGATCTCCTGCGGCCCCGAAGCACCGCCGAAGGGATCCGCCTACGTCACCATCGACCCCGACGCGGCCGGAGGCGGCGGCCTGCAGATCGTCGGCGGGACCGGCCCCGACCACTTCACCGTCTCCTACGCCGAAGAAGTAGTCGCCGCGGAACCGCCGGCCGCAGGCCAGACCCCGGCACCGGAAGCGGGACCGACCAGCACCGGCGTCTTCACCGTCACCGCCAAGGCGCCCCTCGCCGTGGGCGAAGACTGCACCCAGGCGCCCGGTGACCCGAAGCAGGTCACCTGCCCCGCGCTCGGCCCGGGACGCTGGCTGATGGCGGACCTCGGCCCCGGCAACGACAGCCTCACGGTCGAAGGAACGCTCGAAAAGGTGGACTTCGTCCGGGTCAACGGCGGCGACGGCAACGACACGATCAGGGGCGGCCCCGAGGAAGACCTGCTCCAGTCCGGCCCCGGCTCCGACCACATCTACGGCGGCGACGGCTCCGACGGGCTGATCGGCGGCCTCCCCGGCCCGACCTACCTCTACGGCGAAGGCGGCGGCGACCTGCTCGCGGCGGGCGGCGGCTGCGCCGGCGGCACCCTCGACGGCGGCCCGGGCGAAGACGACGCCTCCTTCGCCGAGACGCAGGCCCACCCCGGCACCCTCTACATCTCGCTCGCCCAGGGCTGGGCCTGGATCAACGCGATCAAGGGCTGCGACAAAGTCCGCCTTCCCCGCTCCGACGAGGACATCGAGGGTTCCTTCGACAACGACGTCCTGATCGGCGACTCGCGCGACAACGTGCTGATCGGCCAGCCGGGCGTCGACAGCTTCTTCGGTCGCGGCGGCAACGACGTGATCGTCGCCGTCGACAGCGTCAAGGACTGGTACATCCAGTGCGGGGAAAAAGGCCATCCGGAAGGGATCGCGATCGTCGACACGATCGACCCGAAGCCACAGGACTGCGCCAAGGTCACGGTCGCCAAGCCGACCGCGGGCCTGAACAAGTCCGCCCACGGCAACGGCACCCCGACGCCAGAACCCGAAGACTGATCCGGACGGCTCCTCGCCGTCGTAGGATTGGACGGCACACGTAAACGACATAGAGGAGGCGCGCATGTTCAGTGGCCTGGAGAGCCCCATGCACCTGCTGGTAGTTCTGGTGATCGCCGTCCTCGTCCTCGGACCGAAGAAGCTTCCCGACGCAGGACGCGCCCTCGGGTCCGGCATCCGACAGTTCAAAGACTCCATCGAGGGAAAGGAGCAGCCCCCGGCGGAGGTCGAGAAGACCGACTAGGGCAGGTGCCGCAGGCGCCAGCCGAGCGACGGTTCGCCGAGCGAGCCGGCCGCGACCACCGGCGTCCGCACGTCCCCGGTCGGCCCGTGCAACACCAGGCTCCCCCATCGTTCGCCGCCGTCGGCGCTGCGGCGCGCCCCGCCGATGTTGAGGTGGACGGTGGTCTTCTTGCCGGGCCAGCCGACCTTGCGCAGCGGGCGCACGGTCTTCACCTTGACCTTGTCTCCGTCGGCGTTTTCCAGCGTCATCACGGTCGTCCCGCGGGGCACCACCACGCGGTTCTTCACCGCGTCGGCGACCGAGCCGGCCAGGGCGTCGGCCCCCGCCAGCGCCGCGCTCACCAGTTCGCCTTCGCGCTGGCCGAAGATCGCGCCGAGGACGGTGAAGGTCTTGCCCCCCACCGTCATCCGCTTGGCGAAGAGCAGGCAGCCACCGGCCGCTTCGTCTGAGCCGGTCTTGATCCCGACGTACCCGTCGTGCCCGACCAGTTCGTTGTAGTTGGGGACGAGGCCCGCCACCGGCAGGACCGTCGAGGGCATCGCGACGATCTCGGCGAAGGTCGGGTCGCTCATCGCCACCCGGGCCAGCTTCACCTGGTCGCGGGCGGTCGACACCGTCGTCTCTTCGAAGCCGCTGGGGTCCGTGTAGTGGGTCTGGGACATCCCCAGTTCCTTCGCCGTCGCGTTCATCTGGGCGACGAAGACCTCGATCGAGCCCGAATCGTGGACCGCCAGCAGCGCCGCGATGTTGTTCGCCGAGGGCAGCATCAGCGCCTCGAGCAGCTGGCGCTCGGTCAGCGTCTCCCCCTTGCGCACCGCCACCGTCGACTGGTCGAGCGCCAGCCGATCGTGCCATTCGTCCACCTGGGCCTGGCTGATCCGCACGTGGAAGCCCTGCTCCCCCGGTGCCAGCGGGAACTTCTTCAAGGTCAGGTAGGCGGTCATCACCTTGGCGACGCTGGCGATCGGCACCGGCTCCTGGCCGCCGGTCGAGCCGAGGCTGCCGACCCCCTCGACCCCCACCGTCGCCTCGCCTTCGCTCGGCCAGTCGGGCTTGAACGGCTTCCCCGGCAGGGCGACCGTCTTCGGCACGACCCGGTGGACGACCAGGTAGGGGGTCGTCTTCGTCTCCGCCCGGACCAGCGCCGCGACGACCAGCGCGACGATGATCACCACCGCGATCAGCGGCAGCAGCCAGAGGCGTCGGCGACGTCGCGGCGGCGGCTTCGGACGGCGGTAGTTGAGCGGTTCGACGGTGCTCGCCACGAACGTCGAAGGTAGCTGAGAGCGAGGAGGTCACGCGGAGGCCGCATTCCCATGCGGTGCGTGTACGCGAAAACTACGCACCGGGACGTTTCTCCTCCTGTACAGGCGGGCCCCCAGGGGCGATGATCGGCGCTTGCGTCAAATCCTCGAAAGGAAGTCGATGAAGAAGCTCCATCTCGGTCGCGGCGTGGCGGTCCTCGCCTGCACCGCCTCGCTTGCCGCGGCGGCGACCGTCGTCGCCCCGATCGCCCCGGCAGCCGCCGCCACCAAGTGCGGCAACAAGGTCGTCAAGATCCCGCAGGAAGGCGGCCGCAAGTACAGCTATCCGATCAAGGCGGTCGAAGTCGAAGGCGGCGCCACCTGCGGCGAAGTGACCACGGTCCTGGCGGGCGTCCTCAGCGGCAACCCGCCGGCCGGCTGGAAGTCCGTCCCGGCGCACTACGAACTGCCGAAAGCGCTGCAGGAAGAAGGCCTGTTCGCGCAGATGGTCAAGAAAGGCAGCAAGAAGATCAAATTCGCCGGCCACGGCGGCTGATTCCCGAAGTTGGGCGGGGATGTCCCAAGACGCCCACCTCCTGCGTCGTATCTTCAAAGGCCCCGCTCCGAGCGGCGGCGACCACGACACAGGAGGTGGGCGATGCCCAACTACATGCTTCTCCTCTACGCACCGGAACCGGTCGACGCGGCGGAGGCCGCCGAGCGGGACGCGACCCTGCCCGAGTGGAAACGGGTGATGGACGAGTTCGAGGCGAACGGGTCGTTCGTCGGCAGCGGTAGGTTGCGCCCGGTCGAGACCGCGACGACGATCCGGGTCCGCGACCACGAGACCGAGCTGACCGACGGGCCTTTCGCGGTGACCAAGGAGATCCTCGGCGGCTACTTCATCCTCGACTGCGAGGACCTCGACGCGGCGACCGCGGCGGCGGAGAAGCTGCCGGTGGCCCGCTTCGGCTCGGTCGAGGTGCGCCCGCTGATGAGCCCCGAGGAGATGATGCGCTACCGCGACGCGGAGGCAGCGGCCGAGGCGTGAGCGCCGAGGTCGACGCCGCGCTCGGCGCCGCCTTCCGCGAGGAGCGCGGCGCCGTCCTCGCGGCGCTGATCCGCCAGGTCGGCGACTTCGCCTTGGCCGAAGACGCCGTCCAGGACGCCTTCGAGGCGGCGCTGCCCGCCTGGCGCTCGGGCGGGGTACCGGACCGGCCGGGCGCCTGGCTGATGACGGCGGCGCGACGCAAGGCGATCGACCGCCTGCGTCGGGCGCGCGCCACGGAGGGCCGGGCGGAGCGCCTGGCCGAGCTGATGCGGCTGGACGAGGCCGCCGCGGAGGAGCCTGAGATGGACCGGTCGACCACGATCGTCGACGACCGCCTGCGGTTGATCTTCACCTGCTGCCACCCGGCCCTCGGCCTGGAGGCACGCGAGGCGCTGACCCTGCGGGCGCTCGGCGGGCTCGGCGCCGCGGAGATCGCGCGCGCCTTCCTGGTCGAGGAGCCCGCGATGCGCAAGCGCCTGTCGCGAGCGAAGGCGAAGATCGCCGACGCCGGGATCCCCTACCGCGTGCCGCCCGACGAGGAGCTGCCCGAGCGCCTGCGCGGGGTGCTCCGCGTGATCTACCTGATCTTCAATGAGGGCTACCTGCGGACCGGCGGCGAGGAGCTCGTCCGCGCCGACCTCTGTCTCGAGGCGGTCCGACTGGCGACGCTTCTGAGCGGGCTGATGCCCGACGAGGCCGAGGTATGGGGCCTGCTGGCGCTCCTCCTTCTGCACGACGCGCGGCGGGCGGCGCGGACCGACGAGCGCGGGAGCTTCGTCGCCCTCGGTGAGCAGGACCGCTCGCTGTGGGACGCGGCGGCGCTGGCGCGCGGCCACGAGGCGCTCGCCCGGGCGGTCCGGCT